>VDFB02216514.1:0-13803 GCA_007258455.2 Sequoia sempervirens
GTTCAATGATGCACTTTGGAAGCTTGTGTTGGGATAGAGTTCATTCCAAAAATACATCAAATATCGAGAAATTGGGACTCTGGAGTTTAAGCATGCAACCAAGAAGTGTGTTTGTTTCATGGATTATTTATTCTTGGAATGTTCAAATCAAGATTGAATCTAAGTATAGAAAAAGAAATTCCACCTGATCATTTTGAATATATGGGAATTTCCTACATTTTGTTTATGTGGATTTTTTTTGGTTCCAAAAAGGAACCCTCATAATAAGGAGATGAAAAATAAGGACTTCACTATACAGATGAAGGTTGACCTTTGTTGACTTCTTTTTCAATTCTCTTACCTGTCACCACATTCCACATGCCTTGATGTGATTTGTCCCTTGGATTTCCTCTCATGTATTTTTCTTATCCCACCTATGTCTTACTTCTATAAAAGGTCATGGGATAATTTTTTTAAGTTAAGTTCAAAATTTATGGATGTTAGAAGAGCTAAAACTTCTCTAAGTTTTGTTCTTTTTTCTTATTTTCTAAATCATTCTGGACTAAAAACTTGTATGCACATAGAATTTAATCAATATCAAAGCCAAATTGATAGTTTCACCTATCTAATAATTTTGGTAGTTGGTTTTATTGGTTCAGCCAAAATAGATTGTGTGTTGTGTCATTTAAGGCTGCATGCAGAGTCTACTCAGTGTCCAAACTAAAACCCCCTTCTTTAAAAGCTCACACCACTTTATATGTGGTTGTGAATCAATCAAGTGACGTATAAAGTGGTCTTCTTTGAATTGATTAACCCTTGGGGCATGTGTGGAGACTAACTGGGAGAAATTTTACTTCTTCAGTATTTTTATGCTTTATTTTAGATTAGATGTTTAAAATTTGTAAAATGTTTCAAAAAATAGATGAATGAATCGAAATTATTGAAAATATTTTGTTTCTTATGAAAATGTTGAATGTTTAAAGCTAAATATACTTAAGTGATAGCAAAAAATTTTGATGTTCATGGAATATTATTGCAAGTCTTTTGATTTCATGAGATTATTTTATGATTGAACTAGAAACTTGGTATTGAATGTTTATAATTCTAATCAACCATAGACCCCTTGAGATTAACAATAATATCACATCATACCTTGAAGTGAACCTAGTATGGTCAAGACCTAACTACAAAAGACTTGGGATTAAAAGCTAAGTCAACCTTTTCCTATAACACACACACCTCCTAAGGTTCTCTTGGTTTAGTCTTTCAAGAAAGATAGGTTCTTCACACTTTTCCTATGAGGACTTTATCTACACTATTTTTGCAAGTGACATCATCATCAACACCAATGAATTTTGGAATGGATTTCAAAGCATTGGCAAGGATAGGTGGCCACACATCTAGGGGAGTAGGAGGGACGAGTGGACTCCCATTTTTCCAAGACACAAATTTTCTTGGTTCTTGATGGGTCATAGAGAACAAACCTCTATGTGTCAGAAAAATAGGTATTCTAATTTGAAATGATATATTGAACGGTGGAGTGGATATACCTCTAGATGTAGGACTTGTGATCCTAACACTAATTCTTATAACATGTGATAAAGAACTTGTAGTGTTTCTTCATGTGATGGCAAAAGATGGTAACTCAGAGTATCACAAATTACCTCTAAAGGATGCTCTAGTTTGGATCTTGGGCATGAATGCATAGATTCAATTAGTAGGGTCAACACTAGTTTGACTTGAGTGTCTCTTCAAGGCCAAAATTGAGCATCATAAAGTAGAAATTTGGGTCCCATTAGATGTGCTAGAAAAAGAACTATTGATCATGAAATCATGTGCTTCTTTGAATAGTCTTATGGAAAATTCAGTGGATGGGGGACATATTAGACTCCACTAAATGACCTCCATGATTTTAGAATTCAACTCTTTGTTCTTGGTTTTGGGGAAAAGGGAAGAAGGAATACAAAAATTAAAACTATCTAAGGTGATATGTTGAAGGATTTTAGAACATTTCCAACCTTCCTACTAGAGAATCAATTTTGAAATAATGAATGCATGGTGTTACAGACCCTTCATTGTTGAGAAAAGAATGAACTACTAAGGCTTATATATAAGCACAAAGAAAATATCCATATCTTCTTGTGGGAAGCACTCACTAAGGTTTGACAAAGGATGATACACTCACAAAAAATAGTTACTAATTATAGAAAAACTCAACACAAAATTTTGAAGAAAAAAAGAAAGAGTGTAAAACATGGTCCAATTGACTACAAATTTATGTTAAATATTACAAAAGCTAAAAACTAGAAATGATAAATTATCAAGATCATGTATGAACATAGATGACACAGAGCAAAGATTTAATATGAGCAAAGAATAAAACACACAATAAAGGCCACATAGGTATAGTTTGATGTGCTTCCACTTTCTATTGCTTTTAATTCAATAACAATACAAAATTCTAAGGTCGAGTGTTCTAAAATGGAAACTATCTCAAAATTTGATCTCTAAATACTGATTACAAGAAAGTAACATATAACTTTGTAATGGATCCTCCACACTCACTAATACTTATCTCTTCGAGAGGCTTAGAAATTATTTTTTATAGAACATGGGAAGAGAAAAAAATAAATCTCTCTCCCACCACTAGATCACAAAATATAAAAAAGAAAATGGTAGCATTAAACCAAAACTCTAAAACCCCCATTTAAAGATAAGATTATGTCAGACAAGCCCATAGCGTAATAAAGTTTGAGTTGCTAAGCACCAATTCAAATGCAACTAAAATTTGACATTCCCATTATTTTCAATAAAACTCTATGCAAAGCCTACTAAGCCGAACCTTGGTCACCATCTGAATATCCCCCTTGTCAAGATTAATGTGGTGTCATACCTAGTAATGGAACCTCTATCTAACATAGATCCAATTTCTTGTAAATATTGGGTGGGTGATTTTTGACGCTCTTTAATATCCTCATACTAAAAAAAATGTTTCATACTATTAGTTCCAATGCCACATACTCTTCTTAATGGAAAGAATCTTGTTTGGGATACATGGCATGTGGGCAAGCATCCCTGAGGTCTCTTTGGTGTTGCTTGCAAGAAAACACGCAATGCAAACATGTGTCATGTTTTATGGTTAGGAAGAAATGTTTATAAAAGACCATACAGCCACAACGTGGTGTCATCACACATCTTTATAAAGAGAGAAGGCCATGACTAGGTACTTTAAAGTGTGCATGTGCAACACATGGTACATCCCGACATGCACAAAAAAGGAAAGGAAAAAGGCTTGTGGGGGCTACTAGATAAGCTTTCCGAAACCCCCTCAAAGGATATAAAATATAGCAAATGTGCCTTTTTTTAACGTAAAGTGTTAATTTTATATTGGTGAGACACTTTTTTGAAAAATTAATTTTATTAATTGATTTTTTTATATCACTAAAATTTTATATAAAATTTTGGGAATCTTGAAAAAAAATAGGAAAATGCAATGTTAATTATGATGGTAAATCCATCCAACCTAAAAATAATTCTCATGGAAAATTAGGGGCTCAAGGGCAGAAATTATTGATGGGTTTAAGGTGTATACTATAATATTTACTTGCTGCCATTATTTTAAAAAATAATAAAATTTCCCTCCGTATATTTTGCAAGGTAAAATGTACCCATGATCTGTAATTCTAATGTGGCATGAAATTTCTTTTGGATAATTGATCTAATGACCCTCTTTTTACTTTATAATTTAAAATGTACCCACAATTTGTAATGCTCACGAGACACAAAATTGTGGGCCCCATTAGCATTACAAATCGTAGGTACATTTTACCTCATGGAATACAACAAAGGTTGTTACATTATATTGTAAATTAATGGTGGAAACTAAATATTATGAATATGAGCTTAAAGAAACTAATAATTATAATATACTTGTTATCTATTAAATTTGCACCCTTATCAAGTTACAGAAACTTGATACCTTAGAACATGGGAACTTTTCCAGGTTGTGGGTCACCTAAAAATGGAAAAGAACCTCTGGAGAAGGCCCACTTCCTGTGTTGGTTTTCACCTAATCTATTGAATTTATAAGGAAAATGGATAAGGATTGCTTTAAAAATGAAAACCAGTAAAAATATGTTATTCCTATGGTGATACACCTAACTTTTAAGTGGACATGAAAACCAGAGAAACTATGACACTTGATTTTGACTGGTAGTGGAGAAATACTTGCACAACAGGTATTGCTGCATAGCTTTTTCATTAATATTTCACTAAGAGGATAGAATACATAAAATTTGAAATGGAAAATGAATTCACAATTAACGGTTATATTTATTTTAAAGACACTCCTAGCAACCTGGAAGAACAAGATTTTTGCAAAAAAGGTACAAATTAAGAGACAAAGTTATAAGGAAAATGATAAATTCATTAAGAACTTGATCAATCTTCATGACATACACAAGATTTGAAAGAATATGAAGGAAAAATATTTCATTACTAGTTATCTCCAAGGTATAAACTATATTCCATATCTCATAAAAGTCTACAGCAAAAGACTATAAAAGTCACAATGTCTCCAATCTACATAGTTAGAACTAACTCAATAATCAATAGAAAATGTGACTAAGTAGCCAACACCCAAGTTTCTCCACAAAACAAGGCTCTAGGAACTTCATGAACTTGAATGGCTTCAAAAAGACAAAAATATAGCAATTGGATTTTCCTCAAATGAGCTCAAAATGGTTGAAAAATTCATGCAAGACTTAATCAAACCATAACCACCTCTAAAATTTCTCCATACTAAGCCAAAAGCCTAAATTTTCTCCACATGTCTCCAAAAACCCCTAGATGCTCTCCAAAAAGTGATGAAAAGATACCATAGCATCTCCTTATGTTGGTAACCAACTCATAAAAAAAATAAAAATGATTTCAAGATGATAAGTTTACCAATAACTACCTCAACTAATTGACCAAGTCACTCCATTTTGAATTTTAAAGATTAACAAAATGAATTAAATGTTTTGTTGCTCAATTTTTACCAACGGGCTCAATCAGGCAGGATAAATCATGTGACAGAGGTTCAAGAAGGCCAAATCAAACATTCGCACAAGGGAAAAAGTCATGTATCTGATGCTAGGTCATGGGGAACTCAGTTGGGAGGCCTAAATTGTTTAAGTTTGGCATGAAAATCCTCTAAGGAGAGAGTTTCCAAGACCTTCCAGATGTCTAGCAAACTAAAAGGACTCTCACTGAATGAAGGCATCATCGCCATGAGGTTTGGCCAATGGAGATGTGGTCTTGTCAAAAGGAGGAAATGGTCACATCAGGAAAATAAAATCATTTCAGGGAGATGTCTTGGCGATTGGCGAGAGTCTTAACGAAAGGGGATGTCATTGGGTGAAGATACACTACAACTTGAGGGGGCTTCAGTATAAAGTCTCGCTGACAACAAAGGGTCTCACCAAAGAAGGACACCTTTAGCGTATGTGTGGCAGCTTCAGTAGGAGGTCTTACCGATCGGGTGAGGTGTCACTGAAGTAAGGTGGTGTCAGCAAAGGAATCAAGCTTCAAAAAAGGGTCTTGCCAATATAGCAATGTCTCCCTGACCAAGGAGAAAGTAAACTCAATGTCAAAAGAAAAAGGAGCCCGTCGTGAGGTCTGGCCAACAGACCAAGGTCTTGGCGAAGTTGATGCCCTCGCTATGACTCCTGTCAAAGGGTTGTGGCTTCGGTATAAGGAATAAAGACTAGGGATATGTCCCGATAACCATTAAGAGGTCTCCTCGATATGAAATGCATTCGCTAGAAATTGAAGGCCTTGGCATGAGTTTTGGCCAAAGGAGTGAAGTCACACCGAAATGGAGTGCTCCTAGCATAGGATGGTCATCTCAGGAAAATGTCTGGCCAACAAGCCAATTTCTCGGTGACAGTAATGAAGCTCTGCAGGAGTCTCCCCAATAACAAGTGTCTCGCAAAGGGGATGACGCATTCAGTATAGGGTTGCACCTTCAGCCAATGGTTTTACCGATATGGTGATCTCTCCTTGAAGAGAAGCATGAACTCTCGGTGAGGGGAAGCATCTTCAACAAAAGGTCTTGCCAAATGCAAAAGGTCACGCCGATGGTAGTTCACCAAGGAGCTCTCAACTTAAATTTTTTCCTTTGGCAAGATGTCTTCTCGAAGGATGGGCTCTCAGCGATTGTTGGTGCCTTTGCCAGAATGTCTCACCGAATGCAGGAGGTCTCCCCGACATATTTGACATCGATGTAGCTTCTAGTCATTGGAGTAATGTCTTGCTGACATGGTGTGGTCTCAGCAATGGAAGCGGGTATCGGTATGACTAATGGACCTAGCTATAAAGTTTTCCCAACATGCTAGTGTCTCACCGAATGAAATGTAGAGCTCAGTAGAATGGAGTGTGTTCGAGGTGACATCAATAAAATATTGCCAATAGAGGGGTAGGGATGTTGGTGTAATTAATTAGTGGTAATACACTAGCATCCGGGTCAACAGGTCTTGCATTTTAATCATTTAGTCCTAGGTTGCAATCATTTTAATAAATGGGATAATATTCCCTTCTAGTTTGTGGGATAAGATTCCTTCTAGAACTTATCTCATCATTTAATGATCATCACCATAGGGTTCACATGTTGTCACATGTTGTTTGATCTAGACACTTGGCAACATCTCATGCATATTAGGTTTTACCTCTTTCCTATATAATCGGGCATCTTGTTCATTTGTAATATATCATATCAATATCATATCATATCAGATCAATCATATTATCAATAGAATCTTTAATCAGCATTCCATTGTTGCAACACTTCTCTTTGTGGTTGATTATCTTTCATGGCTAAAGTCCTTCATTGAAGATTCTGGAGCTTCAGGGGCTGTGCAATCCATCATCTCAACATGGTATTAGAGCTAGTCCATTGAAACATCAACCCTAGATCCAGCAAGTTTGGAGTGCAAGATTCAAGCAGGCTAGTTGGCTCTACCCGGGAGCCAAGCTGATTTCTGATGAGATCAAGCTCTCTCGACCTCTCCATTGCGTCCAAAAGGAATCAAAACCCATAGATCACACATTCATTTTGTCCAGAAATCAGAGACATATCATCTAGGAGCCAGTTGAGGTATTATTTAGGGTTTGATTTTTTGTACTATCCATACAAATCTGCTGTAAAAAATCTTCCTGTTCAGTCATCCTCCAAGGAAATTTTTTTTTAGAAAAAATCAAAAATATTTAGCTATTATTGGGCATATTTTTGTATATAGTTCGGAAAAAATTTCATCTGCCTGAGTTGACCTACAATTTTATTATATAGAACCGTTAGAAAATTTATTCCTGAGGCTATAGTTTTTGGTCGTTAGAAATTTTTTTTCCGCGAGGCTATAGTTTTTGGTCGGTCGACATTCAATACTTCTCGGCTTTTATTAGAATTATTTGAATTTTAATTTTGCAATATTCAAAAACTTGTCGGCATATTCATTGATAGACGCAAACCTCCTTTGACATCTACGTGTCATCCCTCTGCGTCATCACATTGGCCCATTCACTACCCGTCCGTCGACCGCATGCGCCAGCCCGAAAGTCATGCGTCCTCTGATTTTCCACCTTGCCATCGCGGGTCACCAACATCGCTGACCACCATCCGTTCCCGTCGACAATGATCACCAACCACCCGGCTTCCAGCGGCCCGTGCCCGACGGCCGGGGGCCTCCACGAACATAACCCTAGTCACCTAGAGATTCAAGTGTCATCAATCCCAAAAAGGCTGTGCCACCCGGTCGTCGGCAGCGCCATGACCCCACCACCCGCTCTTGCTCAGCTGCGCCCATCAAGTAGCGCATTTTTTTCAAAGCACTCAGCCCACGGTCATATCAGCGACGAGGGGGCTTATCTTCATTTAGCCCATGTGCCATAATTTTTGCACCTATTTAGCTAGTACTAATCAAATTGTAGTTTTTTTTTCTGATGGCCATATCTTTGTGCCACGATATCAAAAATTTGCAAACGAGATATCGACGGAAAGAAAATTCAGAGCACTATCTAGTGGTGCCATCTATTCTATAGGATTTTTCTGCTATAAATTTCTAAATTCAACTAAAGTAAACCCTTCCTTCTAGACTCAAAAGCACACATCTTTGCATCAGCTTGTCAACTTTCGGTGATTCCAGCGAAATTCAGGAGATATTTCAATGCATTTTTTCGTCAGTCCACTCATTTTCTTCGATTTCAGCTCCAGGTATCTTCTATTGGTTTTTTGCAATTTGGTGCATTTTCCTGATTCTTGAGACATCCTAAAGCTTGAAGAAAAATTTCTTGATCTCGGAGGCATATTCTCAGTTGCATATCTGTTTGGAAGTCTTCTATTTTCTATTGAAGGTCCGTGTCTTTGATTTTTGTGGAGAAATTTCGTTATGGGGCTTGCATATTATTCTCCTTTGGTTATGTTGCATAAGGGTAACTATTCACAATGGCGAGATGGGATTTGCCACCATCTTCAATCACTTGATCTATTGCCTCATCTGTATGGTATAGTTCCCCACCCAAGTGAAGGTATTCATGAACTTGCTTGTAGTTGCAGCAGGTACACTATTTTGGAGATCCTTGAGATGCAAGTTGATTGCGATGTTTTGAGATCTATTGATCATTGTGATTGTCCCCACATTCTTTGGACTAAGCTTTGGGAGCTATACGGAGATTCAGAGACTCCACCATTCCCCGATGGTCATGATTCAAAATGTCATTCTTTAGATCAAGTACCCCATGATGCTATTGTTGTGTAGGAAGTTGATTACCTTGATCTTTCTGAAGAGGTTGACAAGGTTCCTTTCGATGCTTCTTCTTCATCAAAGAAAGTTGGTATCCCTTCACATTCAATGATTCCTTGTCCAGAATAATTGATTGAGGCTTCCACTATCATCTTTCATCAAGACACATTTGTTTTCGGACTTAACATCCGCGAGGATGGCTTTGTTTTGGGTATCGGCTACTTCTACAGGTTGGAGGACATTCTTGAGGGATATCCTCCTCTATTTAGATATTTCATATCAATGCTTCTTCTCTGTCATTCCATTCAAGACTTGAGGTTTAAGGTAGTTTTTCTTTCACCATGAGGTCTTACCAAGAGTTTTCTTCCTTGCCAACAATGAGAAGGGTTCGCCGTGACATCTCGTCCTCCTCTGAAAGTCTTGTTGACTTTTGGCCTCAACAAAAAAGAAAGTAGATTTGCCATGATGTCTCATTGAAAGAATTAACTATTGACAATGATGGAGGGTCTTAGGGTAACATTTTGTCTTTGGAGGTCTTGCCGAGACAGAAGGGTCTCCCTAAAGTGAAGTGAGCTCAGAGAAAGATTGTGCCTTTGCTATGATCTCTCCCCGACTTGATGGTGTCTCACTGAAGAATGAAGGGCCCAACAATATGTTGAAGTGAGCTCAGAGAATGAAGAGGAGGTCAATGGAAGGTCTCACCGACCGAGCAAGCTCTAGCCGAAGTGGAATTGGAGCTTGCCAAGAGATTGAAGGCTTCACTATAAAGTCTTGTCGACCCAATATGGTCTTTCTGAGGTGAATTCAATAGGGTTAAAGAAAGCAGCTCAACGAAATGCCTTACCGACCCAATAAAGTCTCATTGAATGGATATTTGAAGTTGGTAGGACTCTTGACTGTGGGATTTGAATTTTCCATGTTTCCTTAGTGAGTGAGGATGTCTTGGAAAAGTGAGATGTCCATGGGGAAAAGAGAAAGACTTCGCTATAACATCCTAGTGATAGGCAAAATCTCTCCCTGATAGGAAGAAATGTTGCCTTTAGCATGAGCTGGTGGTGTCAACATGATGTCTCACCAACCCAATAAAGTCTCTCTGATAGAGCAGAAGGAGCCCGTTAGAATTCCTCGCCAAAGCAAGGTGTTTTCACCATGAGGCCACACCGTCGGAGGAAAGTTTCATCAAATGAAATCTTGGAGCTCGAGGGAAAAGAGGAGTCATCATTATGAAGTCCCAACAACCAGTAGGAGTCTCCCCAAAATGGATGCCTTTGCTAAATAATGGGGAGTTTGACATGATGTCTCAGCGAAGGAGGTGAGTCTTGCCGATGGTTTCAGTGATATCGGTTTGACTTTGTGAACTCAATAGGAGCTCTCATCGATAGTGTCATGTTATACTGATAGCTTTAAAGGGGCATAATTGCATCAATGAGACACTTCCAGTGTCTTGCCGAGATGTGATTTTGACTGAGCGTGCTTTTGACTATTGAGGAATCCATGTGGAATGTGCCCAACCAATCAGAGAGAGCTACGGGTGAATCGTTGCCAGCTTGACCGATGCCAAAGGGATCAACGGAGAGAATTGACGTGGATCAACTCTAAAGCATTCAAAGGAGCTTGACAAGGGATTCAAAGGTGGACACAAGGACCAAAAATGAATGCGGTAGCTATGAAAGATCTGAAAGCTTCTTCGGGAAATGATCCTTCACCGACATGGACAACAAGGACACACAGGAATGCATCATTAATTTCAATCAAAAGATCTAAGGATAGATTTTTCTGAGGACTGATATTTTTGCAAACCCTAAGGGGCCAACACACTTTTGGTATATAAGGCAATTTTTTCCTTTTTGTAAGTAGTTCAGATTATGCATTCTCAGGAGTTAGTGATTTTCACAAATCCTTTCTCAACTGATGTATGCTTTGTAACTCAACTGGAATCTGAAATACAACATAGAGTTTACCTTGTAAGCTACTACTAATGTTTGTATTACTCTCATTTCTGTGTTTTAGATTATGCAAGTTCTTAACTGTGTATTTCTAAATTTTTATTCATACCTTAAAGCTATGAGATTAATCTTTCCTCCTTAAGATACGTTTGTAGATCAAGCCTTTTAAGAATTATGCATAGGTCTAAAGGGGTTATGTTGAGTAAGTGAAACAATTGCCGTTAAATTTTCCCAATGTATGTTCATCTTGTTTTATTCCATGATTTCTTATCAATGTGGTGTATCACCATAGGATTTAACTTTCAATTGTATGCATTCTCCTTCTCCCTTTCCCTTAGGGAATTAGTAGTTAGGTGATACTGCCAACTAGGAAGCCAGCCTTCTCCGAAGGTTCATTTCAACTTTAGGTGACCCACAACCTCAAAATGATCCCATGTTTCTCTAGAAAGCTCAATCTCAATCACTGTGCATAGGGTGCACTTCTAGTTGACAATAGTTTATGGCACACCTGGTGGGAATTTTTCCACTTGATATTGCTGGTTTGGTATGCAGCCAACAAGTTTAGGACACCATAGAAGTCATTCTGGAATACTTGGTGACTCCATAAAGAGGAAGAACTTTAGAATCAGTGCCTTCTATAGTTTGTGAGAAAAGTTCAGACAAGGAGCAACTTAGTTCCTTTCGAATATTTGCAGTTGTCACCACCCAGAAGACAAGGCATAGTGATAGAAAGGAAAAGAACAATAAGTATCTATACTAGAAGAACTAAATCTACTCCTCCATTTGTGGGATCTCACAATGTTGTCCTGTCTTTGGCTTCATCTAGAGTGCCAGTAAATCCACCTCAGCCACCTCCAATGGCTGCTCCAAGGAATCAACATTTTGTTGCTTTTAATAGAGGTAGCCCCTTGAATTTGGCACAACACAATGACATCCCAATGGCAGCCTTGAAGAGTCTACCAACTTTCACGGGGGAAGATCAAACTACCCTGATTGAACACATGCGAGATGTGGCTTCGTTATGCGGACTCCATCACATAACCCAATAGGATGTTGTAGTAAGATTACTAGGTGTTTCACTAAAAGAAAGAGTTGTGCAATGGTATAGGGGCTTAGCAGTCAGTTCAATTGCAACTTGGGACGAATTTGGAGACAAGTTGCATAAACAATTTCAAGACAGGTCTGACAACTTGTCTCTATTGGAACAATTAACTACAATTAAGAGGGCTCCATAAGAGTAGATGAATGATTTCAATTTCAAATTTCAAAGAACTTGGGATAGAATCCCTACAACAGTGAGACCACCTCTAGAATATGCATTTTTGTACTTTTTGAGGGCTCTTAACAGTGATATAGTTGTTATGATATAATGAATGGGAGGGTTTTCTCTACCAGATGATTTTGAAATAGCAATCAAAGCTGAAAATAGCCTAATACAGGCTAGTAAACTTGCTCCTAGGCCACCAATGCCTATATTCCCAAAGATTCATGCAAATATTCCTCTGCAGATACCACCTTTTGCACCTTTTCCACCTATTCCAGT
Source organism: Sequoia sempervirens (assembly GCA_007258455.2). NCBI lineage: Eukaryota > Viridiplantae > Streptophyta > Pinopsida > Cupressales > Cupressaceae > Sequoia > Sequoia sempervirens. The sequence continues at coordinate 12,246 of VDFB02216514.1, forward strand.
TGCTGTAACATAAGAAAATGGTGCTTCAAGTTCTCCAAATGAGTTACAGGAAATCAAAAGTTTATTGCAGTTTTTTGGAAATAAGCTTGTGAGCTTAGAGAAGCAACAATCATATAGTAGGCCTTATCAATAGCAGAATCTAGGTTAGCAACAAGCATATCAAGGTAGTAGACAAGCTTACCAAGGCAATTACCAGGGCCCAAGATAGAACATGAACACAAGACCTTTTCAGGCTTATGCTCCAGCCCCTGTTAGTACAGTCAAGGATCTAGTTCCTATTCAAAACAACTTAGCAGCAGATTATGAGTGGTGCTACCCTTGCAAGCAGCCTCACAATCAAACCACTTACTCAAATGGACTCATCAATTAGGCACTTATGGTATAGAATGCCTCAAGTTCACAATAGAGTGTATTCAATGATACATCTCCACAACACCAAGAGCAGCCTACCCATGAAACTACCCTACTTAACTGGCAAGGTGAAGAATTTTGTGGATTAAATGTAGATAATTCTCTAGTTGTAGCTAACACCAGCGTGAAGAAGAGAGCATTTGAGCTTGATTAAGTAGCTAATAAAGGAAAGGCGGAAACTATGGAACCACTTACATCTCAAGTGACTCATGGTTTTCAACGAGATCAACAACTCCCGATCAGGGAGCAACCACACTTGCAAGCTGATCACACTAGCATAAAGGTACATTATAAAGTGAACCTAGTTGTGCCCTTTAATATTCTTGATAGTATGAAAAATATGAATGTTACAATGTCTATGTGGGACTCATTAGCCATCCTAGGTCAAAAGGATATATTACAGTCAACCTTGTCAAGTTTGAAAACATCTAATGAAGTTGAGTTTCCAATAGGTCAAGTTAGAGTTGTGTTAAAAAATAATCCTCAAGGAAATGATCAATAGCTTGGTAAAGAGATAGGAAAAGGAGTTAAACCACCTCCACTTTATGTATCAATAATCATAGGGGACAAGTTAGTTCATAACTGTATGGTAGATAGTGGAGCTAGTAGCTCAGTGATGCCAAAGCAGATTGCTGACAAACTTGGACTAAAGTATCAGCCTTTTGAGAAGAGAGTAATTCAATTGGATGGTACCTCTATTAATACATTAGGTATTATTAAATATTTGAGTCTCGCCCTTCATGCTTGTCCTAATTTTTCAGTTCCCCAAGACATATGTGTCATAGACCTTCCACCTTTCTTTTCCTTGTGTTTATCAAGAGAATTTACAGCCAAGATATGTGGTTATGTGTCAGCTGATTGGTCACATATTTTGTTTAGAACAAGACATGGAACTAGGGTTACCATTAAATCTGAAAGGTTGGCTAAAGATCATATCGAGCGATATAACCCAAGTCCCATCAATGCTATCCCTATTGTTGCAAACACAAATTGTGTCGCTTTTACTGATAGTGAGTTGGTTGCCACTCGAGAATTTCAAGCAGAAGTTGTTCTTGATGTGCTGTTGCATGAGTGGGAAATTGAAAATGTGTTGGAAAATCCTAGAGACCTCATTCAAGATGCTAGTATGGGAAACTATGTCATGCTT
>VDFB02216516.1:0-13129 GCA_007258455.2 Sequoia sempervirens
TTTAGAAAGTCTATTCCACAGAAAGAAAGTGATCATGAAAATAACTTGATAAACAGATTTTGAGATCTTTGCATTAGTGAGAAAAATTTGCTTCACACTTACTCTTCTGCAAGCTTGCACAATGTCAGACTCTGAACCTTGTATACTGCCACGCAATTCCTGTCAGATCCACAATGGCCTCAACAATGTCAATAGAAGCAAAAGGATGGTAAGGAAGTGTGAAATAAAAAATGGAAATTTTTTTGAAATGTTAAAAAAACAATTAAATCTAGTGATAATGGATAAGTAAGACACCTGACTAAAGTAACGCTGAAGCAAACTTTCCTTAAAAATTCCACACATCCCATAAAAGTAGAGCAAATTGATCATTACCTGCAAAACGATGTATTTCATGAGTAAACATCAAAGTTAAATGCAGTAACCCTTAAATAAGTGCAAGTAGTAGATTTTAAAGAAGAAAACCTTATTGTAAAACCATTCAGTCCAAGAAGGTGCTTGACAAAGAGGGGATATGAGGATAAGCCCAAGTACTCGTTCTCTGTATTTCAACTACATAAAAGCAAATGTTATTCTACTCAGAATGTAAGTGTATGACAAACAATGACAACATGAGCATAGCATGAGAACCAAATAAGAGAATTAATCAATGAAGGGTGACCAACAAGCAACAGCTAATCACTATATCTTTTCAAAATAAATTAACTAGAATGTATTAGGACTTCACTCACTGCAAACAGCGTGAGAATGTAAGCCCCTGCAGTAACTCCCATACATATTACACCTTGAAGCCTGTCGAAAAAAATGCATAGAAATAAGAATACCAAACAACTCATTCATTCCCTAACCTGAATAATAAACATAACCTACAGTACATGATAGAGAAGGACAGAAAAAGTACCCAAAGTAATCAAGCACTTCAGCAACCTGCTCTGCTAGATCATCAACAGTAGGTATAGCAACATCAGAAGAAATAGCAGCTGCTCCCAACTGCAAGAACTCTTGACAAAATGCAGAAAATAACATGGCGTGAGCAAACCTTTAAGATTTAATCAATTAAATTGCCTATTTTAGATCACAAAGTCGAAAGATAATTTATTCACTGCACTGCAATAGATGTGAACAAGTGCATCAATGTGAACGAGTACAATTTATGAAGAATACTAGTAAAGGAACCCAAGCAAGGCAAAACCTAATGCCTGTGCATTAGATGTTAATGTTAAAAGTTAAATTGCACATTCCCGTGTATTAGATGTTATGGTTGAAAGCTAAATTGTATATATCAATGTACTCAATGTGAATGAGCAGGTAGTAATAGATGTTTATAAGATGGAAATATATAGAAATGTGAAAGTGAATAGAAATGTGCACCTCAACAAAAGAACACAATATGTACTCAGTTAATATTGGCATTATATGGTAATTGTATAGTTTCTTGTAATTATGTTACAAAGAAAGAGGGAGATATATTTATCACAAAGTAGTCTACATATGTCATAACTTGTTAGCTAGCAGTATACAATAATATACAACTTATGTATTAATTTAGTTGAGGGTATTGAATCTGAATTGTATTTCAAATTCTTTTAGTATGTTTAGAAGATGAAAGTATGTTAGAAGTATAATCATTGGGAACAAAATGATTCAATCACACCTGCAAACAATTTGTATCTTCTACAACTGCAATTTTAACTTACCATAGCATGATATTGGATGTAGTAGAAAGGTTTGAAAGAGGCCACAAGTCTGAGGAAAGAAGTATAGTGTATGTTAGATATGAAGAATGTATAACACAAGTTTAAAGATTAGTTGAATGAGAGCACAATACATAGTTGAAAAAAGATTTGTAAATAAGTAATGTTTTACCTTTGTGAACACAATTGGCATGGGAGAACTCCATTGTAAACAATAGCTTTAGTAGAAGTTGCAGGAAGACCACTTGTATGTTGATTGAGCAGTTGTTGGAGAAGAACTTTGTGCTGAGTGTAATATGCTTGTGTTTATATACTTTGTGTAAGTAATAATCAATGCAAGAGAAAGGACTAAGTAATAAGAGAACATACTTACGTTTAATTTTAGTGAAAAGAAGTTGAGCATTTCAAGTGGTTGATGCTGATAGTGTTGATAATCGAGCTTCCTCAATGATCCTACATGCAACATAAGGGCTTTTTTGCATGCGTGTGTATCTATCAAATGTGAATGTAGGGTGGATACGAAGGCCGAAGAGTTGAGTGACTCTAGAAATTGCTGTGAAAGTCAAGCCTTGCCGGTCGATGTTGCCAATGTCAATGGTGGCCATATCAAGTGTAAGCCCTTGTGATTTGTGGATGGTTAAGGCCCATGCCATTTTAAGTGGAATTTGGCGTCATCCACCATGATTCATTGCTGTAATAGGGACATCTTTTGGATTGTTTGTATCCCAGACAGGCGCAATGTAATTCTTGAATCGAACAACAACAAACAAGGGGAGTTGGGGTGGTTTTTCGCTCTCCTTGTACACTATTTTTGTTACTATGCCAAGAGCTCCATTAACAAGGCCAGTATCAGTCCATAGATTACAAGATAGCATAACCTTTTGGTTGACAAATAGTAGAATCTTTTGTTGGAGTTGCTCATCATTTGGATTTGAGTTGAAAGAGTTCCCTATTTGCTCTATAGTGGCTACGACAATGGGCTGTGCTAGAGACAATAACATGTGGTTATTGTGGAGTGAGACTTTATCATTGGTTGCATAAAGATGTATGGATGATAAGAAAGCAATTTGTTCTGTAGTTGTTAGTGCCGAGCTTGACCTTGACATTAGCAGTTGCCAATCTGCAATAGTAGGTTCAGCCTTTCTTAAATTGCACAAGAGCTGATGAAATAGTAGTTGAGTTGGATCATCTCCTGCTTGGCGAAATACTTTGTTAAGTGTAAAAACTATTTGAAAGCTTCGCCATAGGGTCCCCCCGTAGGAAGTAGAAGAGTACATAGGAATATCTCTGACTGGCGGTAGCTGGCTGAGGTCTCCAACGAGAAGGATTGAGCGGCCTCCAAAGGGGTTGTGGTTGTGTGTCGGGAAAGCTTCACGCAAGCGATAGTCGATGCGCTCAAGCAACCTGGGGCCGATGAAGCTCATTTCATCTATTAAAATGTACCTAACAAAGTGCATTCTCTCTTGGAAGCGTGCTAGTGTCTGGCCTTGCAAGGGAGCCATCTCTTTGATGGGTATGCAAAGTGCAGAATGAATTGTTGATGCTCCAATGTTGAATGCTGCAACACCTGTTGGTGCAAGAAGTAATAGTGATGTTTTCCCGTTTGGAGCAGAACAACTGAGTGCGAACCCGATTTGTTTAATTAGGTGTGACTTTCCAGTTCCTGCAGTTCCTTGAACTATTATTTTGAGTGGTGGTTGGTAAGTGGTGGATGATAGGTGTGACAACACTAAATCTAGTGTTTTCTTTTGTTCCAATGAAAGGTCATGTTGGGTATTTAGATAGGGTTGGTGGGGGACTTGATATGTTGTGCGGTTTGAGTCTATGAAGCTGGATGCTATAGTGAGTTCTATTGGGTCCAAGGAATGAGTATTCCAATTATGGTTAAGGTCTATTTCATGGTTACCTAGCATGGCTAGTGCATCCAGCTGGAGTGGATGGCTTGGGTGTACACTTGACAACACTTGCCATTCGGATTGGTTGCATTGATGTGGGGGTTCTGCATCGCTCGAAGGAGAGTCAGGCTATGTATTGGAGGCCATATCTAGTAGAGTGCGTCACACATGCCATGGATGGTAAGTGCATGCCATCCTCTCCCACTGTGCTACTATTTGAGTTGTGGATGAACCAAGATCAGCCGCAATGTTACGAAAAGGTTTGTAGAGAACCAGTTCAGACCAACAAAAGTTGTGGAAGCGTGGGTTATCCTTTGGAGGAATGCTTGTGAATCGGGGGGAGACTCGAACAATTGCTTGAGAAGAACGCTCTTTCCATTGGTTTGCTTTACGTGATGTTTTGAAGCTCCACTTTTGAGTGACTTCAATCAGTGGCAAAGCCTCCAAACAAATAGGACGTGCTATGTATGCATCAATGTAGTTTGTTTGTGTTGATGCAACTGTGGCTGAAAGTGGAATGTGTTGATAGTTTTTTTGGTTTACATTTAGAGAGACAAACGTTCGACTACACAAGCAGAGTGGAAGTTTTAGTAAAAGGTGGCAACTTTCTTGGGCACTAATATCTCGATCAACAAGGTTGTCAACAAGCATTTTTCTAAAATCTATTGGTGCTGGCTTGTTAGGATCATAAGTTATCGAAATACGGGAAAGCATTGCATGATATGTTTCAGATTTTGTTTCTGCTTTAGTTGCATACTTTGCTATATATTTGAGCACTGCATCTATTGAGAGAACAGGTTGGCAATCTACATTTGTGCGCCAAATAGAGAGGATAGTGGGGTTGTGAAGATTCACTCGGTCATCATTACGAGCAGGGGTGTGCTTTGGTTGGCCACTCTCATTTGAGAGGGTTGAAATGTCTTGCATGGTCCAAGGGGCTTTGTAGCGGCATTCAACTATAGATCCTTTTCTTCGCAAACATGTTTGTAAGGTACAACGTGTATGGCGTTGGACATAGTTGGGCAGTTCGCTGTAGTCATGTGAAGGGGTGGACAACATAATCATTCTTGTGTCCATTAAGCAGGGGTTGTTGAAGGTAGACCGTGGATTTCTTTCGTTTGAGCTTTGGTGGGGACGTGGGTTCCAAGCAGAGACATACTTGTCAATGTAGTCGATTGCATTTTGGACTGATACAAGATTATTCCATTGCAGTTTGGAAATATCAGGTGCATCGTTGAGCCAAAGGAAACCATGGACATGTGCAGAGCCACGGTGTTGCCATTCATACCTAGATAGAGGAGGTGTTATTAAGCAAATGATGTACAAAAGAAGTAAATATAAATGATGTTGGAGTATGCTTACCTGTACCAGTAATCATTTGTGCAGAGAATCTTCTCCAGAACCTCCTCATGAAATGCAGTAAATCTATGATGCATGTAAAGTGCAGCAAGGTGTGGGTTTTGTACTATATTTTGGATCCGCCATCGAGTAGTTGCAGTAGGATTTGTTGGTGCAGGGGATGGCATGACACTGTGTAAGTCTGGCCATTTAGTATCTGCTACACTAAGGGTGAAGAATAGAGTCGGGCAACCAATTTGAATAACCATGTCAAACAGCTCCCCCCTACGCTGAGTCCAGAAGAGACGTGTACCATGGATTTTTGAGCCGAATAGCATAACCTGGTCTGCAAGGTGTTCATCGGGGAGGTCCTTCAGTCTTTGGTGCAAGTCAAGTATTGTTGTTGGCAATCTACTTTCCAAGTGTTTTTGAACAAATACGGAAGCTGTGGCCTGACTGCAGTGGCACATAAGAATATTAAGGATGAAGTATCTAAACCGTGGGTGCTGGCCGAACCTATTATCATGGTATCTAAGAAGATGGAGAGCATATTCGTGTAGCTTGACCTCTTTCATAGATTGTTGGTTGAATGCAGCTCTACCCTTTGGAAATAGTGTCAAAAATGCCATAACAAACAATCCTTCAGTGGTGTATTCATTGAGGGGTGTAAGAGAAAGTGGTGGCCAATGAATTGTAGGGGGCGGGTGTCCTTCCCCTAACTGCAACAATGCTCGCAATTCTTGAACTTCTGTGCGTGCAGGGGGCAGGTTTGCCACAAATGATGTTGTTGCTTGGAAATTATCTTGTAATTGTTCTTTGGTTGTACTATCTACTTCCATGAAACTAACATCAGGGGGGTCTAAAGTTGAGGTTGTTTCATTTAGAAGGTCAGAGATATCAATGGAGGCAATAGGAAAGCATAAGAGGGAGGCCTCGTCTAATTGGACATCTTTGTAGTAAGGGTCATTATAGATCTTAAATTGCAAAGCTTCGTGAACATGTGGTCTGCAAACATAGAAACTATACAGTTGGGAATCAACACTTTTCTTGTTTACTATGAGTATATCCAAGTCATGTATATGGTGTGGCAAGTAATTTGAAATTACTGTAATATCCTGAGGAAAAGAAATAGTGTGGCCACTGTATTTTAGTTGTCCCCCTTTTGCATAAGTAAGTTGGAGGATAGGGCTAACTCTTGATATGAGCATCTCCTTGATCTGAGATAGGCGTTGTAAACAAGCGGGCTGTTCTCTGGGGTCCATGTTGTTCCACTTTGAGAAGCGATTCCCATTTTTTTCTGAAATGCATCTTGAACAAGCAATACTACCATTTAGTACCCTAGTTTTTATTCCCAGATATCGTTCCATGCATACTTGGCATGTTGAAATGTTTGATAGGTTGTCCAACTTTGCACGGAAGGAATTCCTAGCGATGTAATAGTTTGCAGGAAATAGTGGAGGTTGGTTGTTTTGGGAGGCTGAACTAGGGTGTAATGTAGACTGCATTTGGGGTGTGGGTGGTTGTGATGTGGAGGGGTTATTGGAAAGACAAGGTGGGGATGTGGAGGAGCCTGCTTGGTGATTGTGATGGTTTTCTCTTCTTCGTCTATTAATAGACTCCTTATTTGTTGATACACCAAACAAGCCATTTGCGGGTCCTTCGAATACAATGGGTTTAAGAAGAGCACCTATTCCATCCTCCAAATCCACTTTTACCATGTAGCTAAAATCACAACCAGGGAGATCACTAGAACACTTTGGGCAATGAAAGCTATTGGGGCTCTTTTGTACAACCTTCTTCTTACATTTCTTATTGCCCACCATGAGGACAAGAGAGGTAATAAAAGTTGTCCAAGTGGACTTTTGATATGCTTGAAACATTTCTTTTTTCAGGAGAGTTTGTATTAGTGATCAATGCAATGTCAACTGGATTTGAAAACTTGTTGGAAGAAAGATGATCTATTGAGAGGGAAATGAAAGGTGTGTCATTCCCTACAGTGGCATACCAGTCATGCAATGTTGAAGCTTCTAACAATTTTGGATTTATTACAATTGTAGTTGCAAATATAGTATCAAGAGCTTTTCCACGCCAGGAGGTTATACGTCCAAATTTGATCAAAATAATTGGAGAGGTTGGTAGAAGAGGCAAATCAGATAATTCTTTTCCTTCAAATTCACAATGACAACCCCAAAGTGTAACATCAATGGTCAAACATGACATGTCTGTGATTGTTGCAGTACACTTGATTGTTTCGGTTCCATCTCTCTTACGAATGGTTGATGCAAGGGAGATAGATAAAAGTATGCCAAGAACATCAACAAGGGAATTAATAGGCAGTGACAATAGGGAATCAATGCTCTTGATATGCAAGCTATCCATGGGGATTGTAGAGTCTACACATGGTGAAGGAGTTATAGTTGATGATTTTTGTAGGAAAATTTCAAATGGGTTCGTTGAGCTGCAGTATTTTTTATTAGCAACTTGTATGCGACCATTAGAGATAATGTATAGACCATTAGAGTGCACCACATTGTAGAACTCATCAACAAGTTCATTGAAGCATGTGACATGAATTTTGGAGCCTGCTTTGTCAATGAGGTCAAAGCCAAAAATTTTCCTTCTTGGTCAGCCTTGTGAAACTCATGGATTGGAGTCTTTGTTAATGCTCTACCCTCAATGGACCAATGCTTATAGTATGGGGTCAAAGTTTTGATGGGGAGTATTTCAGAAGGGGCTATGGTTGGTTGTTGGGTAGAGCTTACATCTTGGTGTAAAGCAACTGGGGCCTATGAGCTAGCAGATGGCAAACGACATGTAGCCTGCAGAAGAGGAGTTGGAGTGCCAACAAGCGGTGCTTTATTTGAGACCATTTCAAGGTTGTTGATAATTATAGCCCTGCAATCGAATGTTGTAAATGATTTAGGAAAACCAAATCAATGAATGAGAGTACTATTCAAAAATAAAGAATGAATGGACATACGTGTATTTATCGAACACCTTGGATGTATATTCTTTAAGGTTGACAATAGACCTAGTGACCATTGCTTCTTCAACAACAAGATTGTTGAATTGGTTGGGAAGCAAAGTTGGATGGGTGTGGACACCATCAAAGAGTTGAACCCAATATTTAACATTTGTTGAATGAGCCTATTGTATAGTGTCTATGGATGTAACTTGTAGTGTAGGCTCAAGATCAAACATGCCTGCAAGAATTCCTTCAATGGAATTTAGAGTTAGAGTTGCCATTTGGGAGGTGAGAGAAAGTTCAAGTGTTGTGCTTGTGGGAAAGTTAAGAGTGTTACAATTGGCTATTATGACAAGTAAAATAAAGGTGCTTCTTAACTGTACAAATTTTTTTAATGGGGAAAACCACAATTGGAAGGTAAAGAAGGTAACCTTAGGCTTCATAGTGTATGAACACATTGTTTATGTAGTTGTTTATCAAACCAATGGTTTGTGAATGAGGTAAATTTGATGCAAGCTATATAGTATAACACTTTGTTGGAGTTTTCTATTTGAAAATAATATTTATTGACATATTAGGTGTTTAGTTTTTTAGATTTAAAAATAAATACAACTTTCATATGGAAACAAGCATCTAAGTATTTAGTAAAGTCTAATTGGAAATAATGAAAATTAGAAAAACACCATTTATTTTCATGGAGAACAAATATATTTATAATATCGAAGCTCTTCCCGGAAAAGAAAATATAGGGAAATTTTTTTGCTTTTTCTTGTTTGTAATAGTATTAGAGTTGACTATAGAAGTCTATCTTGTTTGTTTACATTGGATCCATAAGTAGGCATAGTATAGGCACAACAAAAAAGTGTGTATTACAGTCAAATATAGAAGACTATCTTGTTTCTTTACATTGGAGCCATAAGTAGGCATAACATAGGCACAACAAAAAAAATTATAATGAACTACATGCTGTCAAGGTAAATCCGGAACACAATGATTATCGTGGGTGCCACAACAATATTATAATGTTGATCATATTTAATCTCCCTTAGGAAATTGCACAAACCCTCTAGTTTTGTGCAACTAGATTGGTAAGTTGACATCGAGGCCTAAAGCATCTCGACATCCAAATCTTTGATAGGACTTGCTGTCTGACATGCAAGGTTGAGTTTGTCAACAATGTCGTGGCAACTATTAGATGCTGTTGCAACAAGATGTTGGACAGTTGTGTGAATAGAGTTAGGCTTATTAACAATAGACGATGACTTGGATACTACTCGTGTTGGATGCACTACCATGGAGGGGCTAGGTTGTATAGGCGTATTTGCAAGTGTAGCCATGACCTGGCATGAGTGGATAAAATATACGTATAAGTAGAAGTGCAACATAAGAATTTAAGCATGTAGATGAGTGAGGAAAACATGGAAATTAGTTACAAATAAAATAACAAATTACAAGAACTATGTTCTATATGTTGCACTTTACAAACATTAGATCAAACAAACATGTGAAACGAACGTGGCAATTAAATATATAGCAAGTTTTTTTGAAAAATGTAGGCTATATTTGAAATTGGTAGTACAAAAATATTATTATATGATGATGTATCTTGGTTTCTAGGCTAAGGCTAGTTTATTTGGCTGCTTTCTAGGTTAAGGACAAAATTTGGTGTGAAATCCATAGTATATCTAATTTCAATTTGAAACATAAAATAAGTAGTTTATATGTATCTTTTAAAGAAATGCACTCTTTCAATAACAACAAATGTGGTGTTGTAGTAGCAAAAACTAACATAATAGAAATGCAAATATTTATACTTCTCTCTTGAGAACAACAAGAGTTGGATACCAATATTTTCTTAATGTATACAATACAAACCACAAAAAATAGTAACATACAAATAATACACACAAATAGTAATTTTCTATATTCATATCAAAAAATTCAAAAACCTCTAAAAGGTATCTTAAACTAAGAAAACCAAAGTACATACCTGATTTAATCTTTTCAAGCATGTCCTACAATGCTTTCTTGTTGTACTTTGTGAGCCACTGCAAACAAAGAAATGATATCATGTTAAATCACACAATACCTATTCAGATAAACAAAGGAAATGCACAATTTAGGTTGCACATATCCCTATCACCATGAAAATGCTATTTCAAGACCGTTTCAGCTACATGTTTGGTAGCAAGGAGTTAAAAGTTTTCCCCAAAACTGTCCAATTCTGATTTAATTCGATCAATATTAGTAAAATTATTATCTTAACCATTGAAATTATGAAACTGAGTAATGCTTTCAAAAACTTTAAAACAATTATCTACAATAACATTCATGAGAGAACATAACACCAAAATAAATGAGAGAACAAGAAAGAGATGGAAGAGAGACACAAACAACTTGATAACGGAGTTCACTCAATTTGAGCTATGTCTCTGGGTCCGCTTCTCAACGTTGGACCACTTTATTGATATCGCCAAGCTTCAATAGCCTTCTTACAATATCCAAGCTTTAATCACTCACAATCTCTCTCTTTACAATCTTACAATTCTTGGTGTAATCAACACCTTGTAATTTCTCTCCCAAAAATTCCTCCAAAGAGTATAAAATTTTCTCTCAAAAAACACATCCGAATTATTTCTCCACAAAAATGCATAAAGACTCTATCACATCACCTCCTTTTATACATAAATTTTGCATATGGGGTTAAAAACCACCATAATAAATAAAATAACAAATTAACCCCCCTCCTTTGGCTTTTATAATTATAAGCCTTACAAAAAAACACTAACCCATTTATATAAAAACAATAACTTCCCCATTTTAAAAATAAAACATTAAACAAACCCTTAATAAAACATTTGGAATTTGTTTTTTAATCCCTTGTCTTATTATATTCACAGGCTATTTGAGTTTATGGGGTTGAGTTTAAAAATAAAATAACAATTTAGTGTTATTTTAGGAGGTTTTGTTTATTTTTTATGAGTTAATTTTATTGATTTTAGGAGATTTGGATCCCACCAAATCCGGTTGGGATCCCACAAAATCCGATGGATTTTTGTGAGATTAAATAATCCTCCACACCTTATTTTCAAAAATAAAGCATGGTACGTGAATTTTGTGAGATTTTTGCCACATCACCTGCAACTCCCATGTCACCATCTAGTCAATTGCCGTATTGTCACGTACTTACAACATCATCATTTTATTTAAAACTTTTGGTAGTTTGTATTTTTCTCATATGAACTCAGTTTTGAAATCGGGGATGGTTTTGGAATCGATACATTTGACGTACTTCGTGGACTTGGTGTCGACGCACAGCGGATGTGGGATGATCAAATTTTCCTTTGGATGCTTGATTGGCGCAATTTGTGCGTCTTTGACCAAGCATAACTCTTGCATATGACCTCTAGTTGACACGATACAGGTTGCATCAAGATCATGTTAGCAAGCTCTATCCAATGATGTCAAGTCTGATAGATTTTGAGACTGTGATATTTTTTGAGATTCTTGGATCCTCACCGGTCCAATAGCTATCAATTTATCGAGGCATCGGTTTTGAAAATAAGAAATATAATCATGATTTCATGAACTCAAATGCATATGCAAATATTTGGAAATATTAATTTAGCTGGAAGAAACATACCTTGGGTATAGTTTATATAGCCCGAGAAAAGTAATGATCAATTGCAAGGGATATTAGTTGAGATTTATAGTACTGTAATACCCTGGTTGATAGTTGTCTAAACATTAAAAACCTTACCATAGTTATATTTTTGAGGTCTTTAGTAAACCCATGCATGTTTATCTCATTGATCTAGATATACGACATTACATAGGAAATTTAGAAAAAAATTCACATACAAGAATCAAAATCATCATTGGAAAATATAGGAAACCAAAAAGCTTTAAATTTTAAAAGGAAGCATCACGAGACTTGCATACATGCAGATTCTATAAAGAAAAACAATGTTGATATAACCCCATGTTACCACTGCTAGGTTTCTATAAACTATTAGAAGAAAATTCATGTTTGCCAATTATAATATATTAGGTTTCTAGCCTATTCAAAACTCTCTTGACAAGAATTTTGAAAATTTCAACTGTGTAGATTAATATTTAAATGTGTGGTATTTTATTTGAAAGATAGAAATTGTAAAATGTGAAGTGTCAAATTATAAATAAATAATTGAAATAATGCATTTATATGTTATTGTCAATTCATTCTAATTATCACAATAATATTTGGAATTGCAACTCAATTTAATTTAATTAAAGTTATAAATTCAAATTAGTATACTGTATTAAGATTGTAATAGAGTTATTGTAGTATATATGGCAAAGTAATGCAGAGTAATTCCTCTATGAGTATTATAAACATAAATCAAACCAAGCTGTTTGTCACTTACTCAACACACAATCATTTAAAATTTTAGTCATTTCTATCATCCCAATCCCTTGCCTCTTGAGATTTGGTCTTTAAAGTACAAGAACCAGTATAATGGCACAAAATTGTAAAAATATATTTATTGTATAATGCATAAGCTTTGTAAAGAATAATGTATTAAGTTTAACATATGAAGATGATCCAATCTCTAGTGTTGACTCTTTGAAAATAGCTCTGGAAACCATTGCATTCACACCTTCAATAGTAGCTGGTATATAAAAATCATTTCTAAAACATAAGCTAACTATGAGGCTTCCAGCTATAGTCAGTAAAGCTTATTGCATTCATTGGCAGCCTAAGAGAATTTGGACAGAAGATGGATTACGATAGGTCGTTGAATGGTAGATAACAACTAATTTTCTATAAACATGGGAATAAGATAAGCATGGAAATTATAATGTATTGTTGTAATATGCAGAGTGAATAATATGGGAGACAATCATCATGAAAGAGAAACAAAAAAAATACTTAATTATGAAAGAACTATTCCCCACAATTGGAGCTCCAAAATAATAAGTACCTCGATGACTTTTCTAGGAATACAACAAATTTAGATGATCTCTGCACAACCCTGTTTCTATACTTCCTTAATTCTTAGTTTGCAAAAGTCTCTCGGTTTCTTTGATTACTTATTCATTCTATTCAAAATTTTCCAATATCCTACTCTTAGTTGTCAAACTTTATCCTATTCAACAATCTATATAGAACAATGACAAGTCAATAAATTTTATAATTGAATCATTTTTAGTTATTCACCTAGGTGTTAAAGATAAGATTACAATCCTTTGGTGCACTG
>VDFB02216518.1:0-20863 GCA_007258455.2 Sequoia sempervirens
TTAATTATTTTGTCATTTAACTTACTTAATCATTCATCAAAAGAAACAGAAAGAAAGTAGTCACAACATCATAACACCAGAATTTTTACGTGGAAACCCTGTTAGGGGAAAAACCATGATGGATGGCCAATCCACAATATAGTATGAGTATACCCAAAGTGAAAAGTACAAAATGGGAATGCACTTGCATTCAGGCTCACTTCCTATAGCTCACTGCTCAAAAGGGTGGGCTCACTTCCCTACAATGATTTGGAATAGATCCAAAAGAATGATCTGATGAAATAGCATCAACAATGCCTGATTACAATTCCAATTAAGCTTTATAGATAATCTATGGTCCTTCTGACTGATTCAACAATTTTGCCCTGCTCTGCACAAAACACACTGCAAACATCTTAATGCATAGGTGAAATTGTGCATAATTTCCTAATCATTGTTCCTGATGATCATAACACACCACCACACTTCTTTTTTCCATATTTCAAATGATATATCAAATCTCTTATATATATATATCTGCATCTAGAGATCAAGT
Organism: Sequoia sempervirens; assembly: GCA_007258455.2. Classification (NCBI taxonomy): domain Eukaryota; kingdom Viridiplantae; phylum Streptophyta; class Pinopsida; order Cupressales; family Cupressaceae; genus Sequoia; species Sequoia sempervirens. Next base: position 536 of record VDFB02216518.1, read on the forward strand.
CGCTATAGGTCAGCCTTAATAAAACTTGGAAATATTATCAATGAAAACATGAACAATTTTGATGCGCACCCAAACAAGCCTGCTAGAGTATAGTTGGGACTTATAATTAAATATTTAAACATAAATTTTTTTTAAATAATTCCACTTTACGCATCCACAATGTGCCACATTTATTGAGTCAGCTACAATGAGCAAATAGATAGAAAACATCCTACCGGACCTCCAAGATCGTACTACAACTAATGAAACGCCATAAAATTCAGTAATAAGATAATAGACATGGTCAACAAGAAATCCCAGGGGTCCACAACACAAAACGATGATTCGGTGAAGTAGATAGATTGACTGACTAACCAGATACCCTGTTCTTCAAATATTTTGTTGGTAACACACAATATTTCACTTTATCTGCCGGTGTGACTAGATACAGATCTGCAAACCATGAAGATGACTTCAGTTGCCATCAATGACAACATTGGAAGCCATATGCCAACACTAATCTGGTTTTGTAGTGGGGGCCCCCTACCTCCTTTATTATGCCAATCAACACCGACGAGCTGGAGATCAAAGTGAGTTGAAGTTGCTTGAAGCACACATGAAGGCACCCTTTATAGGATGAGGTGGAGGGTGCATCTAAAATCAACTGACAAACCTATGATTCCACCATAGGAAAATTCTAGATGTGATTCTCTCTGTCTTCAGACAAAGCCACTTGTAAATCTCCAACACCAGAAATAAGCTCAATTGGAAACTCCTCCTCTTGAACAAAGTCCTCCAAAACATCAAACCGATTAAAGACCCCTTCATTTTGTTTGTCCTTAAGGGTTCTCTTTTTCCCTCTCCTCTTATTTTGAGGCTTAATCGAGATGAAACCTTCCTTGTTTTATGCCCCATCAAACATAGGGGACTTCCCTTTATCATTCTTAGGAGTAGAGTTGAAGGTAGCATTGGTTGTACTAGCTGCCTAATTGAACTGATGGAATGTCCTTTGTAGATGCCCATACTCATGAAAGATCTTACATCTATAAGGAATGGTTTCATATTTTAGCTATTGGATCCAAGAAGAGGACCCAAGGCATAATTCCATAGAATCTAGAAATGGGTTATTCAAATCAATTTCAACATAGATACGTGCATATGTAATTACCTTTCTATCCAAATTTTGTTGAGTCAGACCTACTAATTTTCCAAGAAGAAGAGCTATCATATGCAAAATTTCACTCCTCCAAAACTCCAATGAAACTCATGGAAGTAGAACCTAGATAGGGACCCTCAAAGGAAGCTCCTCAGTCAAATTGAAGCCCATATGCCAGAGTTTCATGAAGAGAACAACCTAATTGTAAGATTAATGCCCACCTTCAAAAGCTTTATTTATGTTCACCATGCACGTAAACACAACCAAAAAATAATTATTAGCAGTTAACATTATCTCCATATCACCTTTGGTATTCTATATCCTCTGAATCCAAGATTTTAGAATTGGCAAAGAAAGTCAAATCCCTATGAATTCACAAATTAACGCATGATTACTCAGGTAATCCACATCCTCTGAGATAGACTCTAGTTGAATCACCAAAATAGGATGCTCATGTCATCTCTCCAAACATTCATTCACTTTCTTGATTCTAGGTTACCTTTCTTAGAAGACAAACCTTCACTAGTTAGAACTTTATTTAGATGCTCCATGGCCTTTGCATGCAAGGAGAAAGAAGAATCTACTATATCCATACCTATGAGAATCTACAATCATGAGGAAGCACCACTATGGTAGAAATATCCAAAATCCACCCCCGCAACCAAGAAGGAGGCATAAAAAATAAAGAAAAGCCACCAAAAAATTGCAGCAAGAAAAGGCACCACATACATAAGGAATAAGCACCTCCCCCTGAGCATACACCACTCCAAATCACCCCCTAATCACCCCCCAAATACATGCACAACGAAAAACACAAAGTGTAGCTAGGGTTTCTCCTAGCCCGCAAAACCAAACAACAGTGACACCATCTCTGATAAATTATCAGTCCATATTTTCGTAATATCCTCTATTATTACCTCATCTTTATCGGGAGATTTCCCAATGTGACAACATTATTTTTGCCTCTTGTTTGAAACCCCATTTTGAAATAAATCATAGAATTAAATTGAAATTCTTTGAAATTTTATTATTTTAACTTACTAGGGCCAAGATAACACTTACTCAAAAAAAATTCAAGAAATTAGTAGATTTCAACCTTGAGAGCAAATTTGTTGAAAACCATAATTTTCAATAAATTGATTATTTTTTCTTTAATTTATCTGAAAATTGGACTGTAGGCTCCTCTATTATGTACACAAAAACCCACTAAAAATAAAGAACTATTTTTTTAGGATTTGGGAGGTATGCACTTTCCAAATAAATTGGACAAAACCCTAATTTTGTAATAAATCACTCAATTCTATTCAAATTCCTCTAAAATCAAGACTATAACTTCTTGAATATGCTCTTTAAAAACCCTTTAAAAAATAGATAAAATTGAGCCAAGTTAGGAGAGATTATGCTCTTCCCAAAATGACCTCCAATATTAAGAAAACACCTTTCCTCTACGGTGCTAAGATCATATGCTCTGATGCCACTTGTAATGAAATAAATTGTAAAATAGAATAATATGATGGGAAATATGCTACAAATAATTAATAATAATATGCCACTTTGAGGGGGAAACCTCCTAATCCATTTTGAGGGGGATACTTCCAATATTCTTCAATAAAAAACTCAATACTCCACATGATGATAATAGCCTACCTATACCTTCTACATAGACCATACTTATGCCCAAGATATCACCCAAGGCGACCTAGACAACCCTATATAAGCCTTACGCTGACCTAAATAACTAAATAACAATATAATAATGATAATGACTTAATTAAGAGTTAAGGTAGCCACAAGCTGACTACTAATAATACTATACACACTATAGGGGTAGGGGCATAACAACCTCCTACCTAAATGCATATATTTTATTGCTTAATATAAGGCTCTCCCATTTCATGTTCTTACCAACCTATCTCTTATCTATCTCTCTTCTCAACTTATTATAAGCTTTTGATTTATATAGGAAATTTCCAAAGCAAAATACTTCAAGGCCAATAAGGATGATATTATGATATATATTCCATTCACCACCTCTTTTCCTCATTCACAAGCATCATAAAGGAATCATATTTAATGCCTAGAAATAGGTCTTCACTAAGGATCAACCTGGCCCCGAATTATCAAACAAGTACACTTGTACCTATAAAATGACTATAGATGGATCCTTTTTTATTAAACTCATGGGATGTATTTTTTTTTGCACTAAGGTATGAAAATATCTTCAATTTTGAATGTTTGAAATCTCACACCATCCTTGAATATAAAAAATCAACTAAAATGGTCACCTTTTTATTGCAAAACTTTCATAAGATGAAATATTCCTTGGGTGATATTATATAAGCTTAATAATACCCATTCAACCTACATAATTAAGTGACCATAAGAAATCAACTGAGTGATATTGCACTGTTGCATGCATATTATTAGTGTTGGTGTAAACTCATGTAAGAACTATAAATAAAAATTCCAAAAAAAACTTAAAAAATATATCAAAAAGAATAGAAAACACAAAGAAAAATAAACATATATTTTTGGGTGATGTGCAAGGTTTCATGACCATTGAGATGCTTCTACATCACTTACCTTACATAAATCTCCTAATCTTATGCTTATGATTATAGTGTTCACATTTTATGATATCACATACTTATAATTATTACACTTTATCAATGCTTATCATGATGATACCTTATATTTATATACTTTTCTCATGTACAATTTATGCCTATCCTCACTTATTTATGACCCTTATTAGGGAAACATTAGGATCATTTTATTTTCCATTTTATGTATTCTATTTAAACCATGATCAAATATTATTATACATATTTTTTTATGTGATGTACATATATGATGCTTATTATAGGATTATTTGATTTTTCAAATTTGACCATACTTTCCTACTCTCCTCCAATTCCTTGTATCATTCATATACAACCAATTAGAGGGGGTTATGATTAAAATTAATTGATGTTTATAATCATAGTGATGACTTCATTTCCCATCATGTATTCATTCCACCATAGGTTCATGTTCCTTTGAACACCCCTCCCATTTGTAGGTTGTAGATGTAGGATTAGTGTTTCAACTTCACCATTTCCTTCTGATTTTGTTGGTGATGTTTTCCTTGAGATGCTTGTATGCCTATGCGATGCTTAAATATCTAGTTTATCATTATGCTTCAATTCAGTGATATACATATTAGTTTTATGTAGTGGTTAAATGCGAACTTGATTATTGATACTCAAAATAAATAATTTATATAAATGAATGTACATGGATGCTACTTTTATGCTTTATGCTATTGTACCCCATTGGGTGATTATGTTGTGTTGAACAAATATATATACATTGAGCAGGTACACTTGGCATGCATTGATTGGTTATAGATACATGGTTATTTCTCCACTCAAGGCTACACATGTGTGTGTTATTCCCCAACGGTGGTTATTTCAAAGATGTCACACTGGGCCTCCCTATCTATTCCTCGATCATACTTGAATCGATTATGGTATGTGTCATATTTTGACGGTTACCACCATACCTAATAGATGTTACCTTTTTATTTATTTTTGTTCAATTTTTTATTGTTTAAATTTGTAATAGAGTGTGTTAGTGCCTATTTTACTTTTTATTAGATATTACTCATGGAAATGTATAATGGCAAGTTTCAAGGTGTAGCACCCATTGCAAAGATAATATACTAATTCATTATCCATGTCTATATATTTTTTTTATGAATTTGTATGAATATAAATACTTTCATGTTAAGTGATTGATTTACTTTGGCATATATATTAATAGTAGTTCACATGCAATTCAAAGTGGGGGAATGCAATGGTGAAAGTGCACACTCGACAGGTTGACCATTTTTTTTGCTCATTTTGATTGGGTTGTCCTTAATGTAATGACTAGTGTACAAGTGGCATGTTTTTTCATAAAAGTTGAAAAATTACTTGAACCTAACATGATTCCATCTACAAACATCCCTAAGGATCAATTTCTTGATCCTCAATTTATCCATTCAACTACCCAAGTAAAATCCTTGAGCATAAAAATAAACTTAGTTCAAATTCACAACATGAAAAATGACCACAATTTTTTTAATTCAAATTCAATTTCGGACCCAAACTAAATACTTTCTAAATAGTCACCACCTATTGATCTAAGTGAAAAATGTGTTATTTGTTGGGATGTTGTTGTAGTGTAGGTAATTGCATACCCTATAATTTCACACTATGTAATGTCCTCCTTTTGGCTCATGATTTAGAAATAGTTTAAACGTAAAATGTTAACACTAGAATAACTTATGTCTAGGAAAATTATGATGATGTCAGGTTTTTGAGTCCATTTCTCCTAGACACACTAACATTTGCACAATGCACTAATGTCCTACAAAAATTTGCAATGCAAGTTTTCATTGGAATGTTAAATTCTCAGGAATCTTTTGAATGCAACACTTTTGTGTGACAATCATACTTGGTGGAAAATATGTGACTTGCTATTTTGTAAAAAGGAACATTTTTTTATCATTCTCTCTCTCTCTCTCAAACACTCATGCTATGCTTTTGGTTTTGGCTCTACAACTTTATTGATATTTTACAAGTTTTGAAGCAACAAGATTATTTCAACACTTTGCATGTCATTTCTTGGTGGTGAGATTGACCAAAACAATTATATTTTTTAGCTTTTCGATTCAATTTGGAGGTTTTTTGCAGCTTCCTGATATAATATATTAGGTTTTTTGTTGTTTCCTTCTCATTATTATAAGTATTTTCTATGCTAGTAGCTAGATATTCTTAGTGTTAGCATACTATGTCTAAATTTATTATCTAAATCATTCATATTGCATTTTATCAATCTGTATGAATATATTTATTTTTATCAAAATCAAACATCAAATCAATCTTGGTTGTTCATGGAGGTTGAAGACCAAGATGAGGGTTTGATTGAGGTAAGGCCCTCAACAACCACCTAAAAATTTTCTTATTTTTTGTGTGTAGGAATCCAGGTTGAAAGAAAGCAACTTCTAGGTGATATCTATTCTTTTTCCATTATTTGTTCCTGTTAATTGGGTATTCTTTGCATCTTTTAGTACATTTTGTTATTTAAATATATTTCACACACAATAGGCCCGTGATTCCTTTTTGCATATGTAGGCATGGATTTTGAGGTGTTTTATATTTTATTATTGCGTCTAAGATAGGATGAAAATACACTACAAGGATGTCTATGCTATGCATTGGTGTACATGGTTGTATAAATTAGATTTAATTTTTTATTACAAAAAGAGATATTCTTGAAAATTTATATTATAATTGGATAATTTGTATTGGAACTATAGTATTTAATTTAAATATCTAGTTTTAAACATATTTTTTTTTTATAAAACTATAAATCAGATTGTTTGATTCATCCTAATGCTAATAGAAAAAATTGATTCTTAAAGAAATTTATTTCCTCTATTAGAATCAATTTAATATATATTACATTTGTATAAAAGGATAAACCTTAATTCACTTAAATTATCTATCTAATAACTCTTACTTAACTTTTATTATCATATAGAGAGAAACATATATAATTTATTGCATCGTCAACTAACATCAACATATACACTTAGGGTAAGTGCAAGAAGTTGCGTCCACAAAATGTTCAAAAAGTGGAAGTGTTTTTCTTGATTTTCAAAATTTGTCACAGTTGGACTAAAAATTTGAAGCACTTACACATTGAATCTTGAAAAGGTCTATTAATATAAAATTTAATATTTTGACTCTAGCTTTCAAAATATGTACAATTTATTCTAATACCCAGATGATACAATTTTTTTTTTATAGGAATGTATAAAACCCACTTTTTAAAAGTCACCTTTTTAGGACCATACGATGCACATGTACAAACACCATAATTTGACCTAAATAAAATTAATTTTCTAATTCCTTTTGGGGAAGATATGTAATAAGCTAAACATTGATGAGGATATTTTTTATTTTTTATTTTTAAAATATTTTTTAATTAATTTTTATTGGCCCTAATTGTTGTTTCTAAAAACCCTCATGTATGAACACCATAATTTGACCTAAACTAATCTTTTTTTGAATTTTTTATTTTTTATTTTGTGTAAAGAATTGTTTGTATATTGATGCCATCTAAATTTTTTTACAAGAAAATTAACAAATTAAAAATTATTAAAAAATACGAAAACTTGACATTTCTAGTTTATGGACTAATCTTTTTAGAAATTAATTAATTTTTTTTTTTTAAATAATCTAATTATAAATTTTTTACATATTTGAAAACTAGACATCATGATCTATATTGAGTTTTAATTCAAAAAATAATTCTAAAAAAAACTCGTCAGCCATATTGCCAAAGTTAATTATTTATCTTGATATTACCATGACCTTGTACTTGTAGGTACAAGGCTAAGAGTTAGGTTACCATATTGTCTTTCCCAAGCCTAAAATCAAATCAAAAAGTGGGTTGGGATTTTAATTTTTTTAGAATAGACACTCGCTTTAAAATGGGTATAGAATATGTACTAATTTTGAAATGGGTACTCGTTCTATTTTTAGAAGGTGTACCCATTTAGGACGAGATCTCGAAGCATTTAATGGGTACATTTTTTGATTTGAGGCTTGGGTCCCTATTCCTAAATGGGTACCCATTTCTTTCGACATTTTTCTTTGCACAAAACTTCCCCTCTTTGTGGAACCAACTTCTTGCACTTACTCCTTAGTTATATGTTTAAAGCATTTTGCATGGTTGATTATTGTATTGTATCCTTGTTCTAAAACTACTAAATAAAATCACTATTTGACAAAAAGGAGAAGATTCTCATGTAGCAAACTCCCAAATCTATTCATCGACATTGCATATTTTTGTAGATATATCTATCCCATAAAGTGAGACAAGCATATTTTTGGTACCTAATAGCATGTAGTTCATTTCTACAAGCACAAAGATTAATTCCATAAATATGAAATCAAACTAGGATAGATAATAGTTCAAGCAATCATGTGTGAACATTTTCTAACATGAAATCTAATCATAGAGTGATTCTTTGACTCCAAGCTACACATAAAGCTAAGTCACAATCCTTGTTTGTTATTTTTTATTTTGAAAAGTGTACTTGCATTTTAGTTATTTTCTTTACTTTTTTAATCTAGGGTTAATCACTTTTCATTAAGTGATTTATTGCATTGTCTAATAATTTTTTAAAATATTTTTATTTTATTTTTCTTTCATATGCATGTGTTCATTTTTGTATGTCCATCTTAATGTAAGGAAAAATAACACCTTTACATAAATATCTTGAGCATATGATTAAATATTAATAGTTTACCCCAAATTTAAATATGGGATTAGAATAAAAGTTTATACAAAATTAAATTTACATAATTTAAATAACTTAAATGCACAATACTTAGTTGGAATTCAAATGAAGGAAAATATTTTGAAAATGTCAAGAACAGATTTATTGATATGCAAAAAAAAATGACCTTATAAACAGAAACCATCAAAATACAAAGAATTGATTGTGCCTTACCCTTGTTCATATTTGTGTCTACAAAATTGAACTTCACACCTTTAGAAGTCAACCTAGAGTACGAAAATAAGTCTAACCTATAGAATTGAACTAATAGAGATTTGATTACTATTGTATATATGTCTCAGCTTAGTGTATCTATGTCTAAAGTGGGGTGGTGTTGAGATATACCATTTATAAACTTTCTAAATAAAGATTTGTTCTCTTTTGTTCAAGCCTTTGAATAGATTGATTTAAAGGTTATGAAACATGAAATATGTTTAGGATGATGATCCAGTTATCAATGTTCAATAATGCTCCTAAGATGATATGTAAAAAGAATTGAAACATGCAACATAATTTTTGGATAAAGAGTATTCTTAAATACAACGTAGTATTTAAATTTATACAAACATACTTTAGATTAACTCAAAATGACTAATAATAATTAAGTTAATGTAATATAAATTTAAATTTAAATGTTTGATGTGCAAATAATCTTAATCAATTTTATAAGAACCAAAATGACAAAATTTTAACTTATAGGAATTAAATTGATGATGGTAAACGAATTAAAATAAAGTCATAACCCTAATTTAGTGCAATTTAGTGCAATTTAGTGCAAGAATGTGGCAATTGTAAAATGTGGCAATTGTAAACTTGTTATTGCACAAAGAACAATCCCCAAAACATCAAGATAAAGGTCACGAGTACGAAATTTTCTCCCTTACATTTGTATATTCCATATTCAACATGGTCCCTTCAGTAGACATGATTTATGTTATTTTGCGACCAAGCTGCCCATGCAAATCCATGGCTATATAATTCATAGTAAGAGAAACGATACGTCGATAGAAACTCCAATTTTTATTAAAGATCACACAGACAATGTGAGGACATTGGACATCAAGTCGTCGACTACTTTAAACTCCCAACATTCTTTGCGTGCAAAACAAACAATCTGCCAACTGATCACACTCGATGCACATATAACCAAATCCGTAGCTAGTCGCTGAGTTCCTCCTTCACGAATTGCGCATGAAGAACCATCGGTCTCGCCTTTCCAAGGGCTATTTAAACACGCCACCCAACACAGGTTTACACACACTCACCTGCTTCCAAAATCCTTCTGCTCATCACCAGATTCATTAAGGCAGCATGGCGAGCAACGGGTCATCAGTATCAAGTTCCAAGGCTCATCCCAAGTCTAGGCCGGGCATTGCAACAGCTTTGGCATTCGGCAAGGCTTTCCCTGACCAGCTGATAATGCAAGAGTTCCTCGTCGACGGCTACTTTAAGAACACCAACTGCCATGACCCCGTTCTCCGCCAGAAGCTCGACCGTCTCTGTAATACAATCAAAATCTCTTTTTCTATTTTCTATGAATTAAAAATGTTCCTTTGAATGAATGAAAGATTTTAATGACGCCCATAATTTGTGACTCGCTCAGTCTTCAGGGACCAAGACACAACTTAATTTTCTTTCTTTATGCCTTTTCTAAACTGGGACTCCTTTGCATTTACGTGATTTCCTGACTTAGAAGGTTGCTCTCGCTCTGATTGATCTTATCCTCCTCGAATAACTGCTGCATATCGTCCATACACAAACTATTTGCATACTGTTTACTGATGTCTTCATAAGCTGTGCATTCCATGAAGAAGTGTCGCTCCGTCTCAACCACCCCCTTATCGCAGAAAATGCAAGTTCTTTCTTCCCATGTTTCCTTAGGAGACTTCCATCTACCGGTCTCACATCTAAGATGATGCGATCCCGTCCTCAGTTGTGCAATTAACACCCTCGCTTTCCCTTTAATAGCAGCCCCTAAATACGTTTTTTCGCCATGATCCTTTGTCGGGTTAAACTCTTTGACGTAGTATGCTTTTTTTCGCCCAATCTGATTTGACCACATGGCAGTCCTAAATTTTTCCTTCACGTATTTTTTTATTTCACTATTGGTGCTAGGACACTCCTGTAATTTGATGTCCCACTTGTTCAGCCACTTGTTGTTCTGCTTCATCCAGGTTTTCATGTGCCGAAGCCTCCTCCTATAAACCGCCATATGTTAGATCTGGTAAAATTATAGTGCCGCTATATGTCTATAATTTGAAGTCTAGTTAAATTTATCACGATAGCTTAAAGCCTCTGAAAGCAGATCCTGTAAAATTATAAGAAAGAAGCGTCTATAATCGAAGTCTCACAAGGTGAGTCTAATATGATGGTGTAAAGCTGTGATAGGACTATAATTGGGAGTCTATTTATAGAGTAATATGATGGTGTAAACGGCTTGCTTGCATGGATCTATTTCATTTATAAAAAAATTATGCAGGCAAGACGACCACGGTGAAGAACCGGTACGTAGTGATGTCAGACGAGATCCTGGAAAAATACCCGGAACTGACAGTGGAAGGGGCCCCAACGGTCCGACAGAGACTGGAGATCGCCAACAAGGCCGTGACAGACATGGCAATAGAAGCCTCAGAGAAATGCATAAAGGAGTGGGGCCGCGCGGCCTTGGACATCACCCATGTCGTCTACGTCTCATCAAGCGAGGTCCGGATGCCGGGCGGGGATCTGTTTCTGGCCCGCGGCCTTGGCCTCAGTCCTGACGTGAGCCGTGTGGTGATCTACTTCATGGGTTGCTCGGGTGGGGTGACGGGTCTCCGGGTGGCAAAGGATCTGGCTGAGAACAACCCGGGTAGCCGGGTTCTGCTCGCCACAACAGAGACCACCTTAGTGGGCTTCCGCCCGCCCAACCCAGAGAGGCCATATGACCTGGTTGGCGCAGCTCTGTTTGGAGACGGAGCCGCAGCCATGATCTTGGGGACCGACCCAACACCACAAGAGAAGCCGTCGTTTGAGCTGGACTGGGCCGTGCAGCAGCTTCTTCCTGGCACCGATAAGACCATCGACGGGCGCCTCACAGAGGAAGGCATCATCTTCAAGCTGGGGCGTGATCTGCCTCAGATTATAGAGAACAATATTGACGATTTCTGCCAGAAGCTCATGAGCAAGACCGGATTGGCAAAGGTAGATTATAACGATCTGTTTTGGGCCGTGCACCCGGGCGGGCCGGCCATTCTGAACCGCTTGGAGAAGAAGCTGGGGCTCCTGCCCGACAAGCTCAAGTCCAGCAGGCAGGCGCTGGCAGACTTTGGGAACGTCAGCAGCAATACGATCGTGTACGTGTTGGAGTACATGCGGGCGGAGAGCCTGAAGAAGGCCGCCGCCAACGACATGGATGATGAATGGGGCCTTATTTTGGCCTTTGGCCCCGGCATCACCTTCGAAGGCATTTTAGCTCGCAATGTGATCACCTGATTACCCGTGCACGCGCGCTCATGCAACTACTCGATCCATCCTCTCTCTCTATGAAAGGAATTTGTGTGAAAGTTGTGTTTTCTTGGATTTGTGTCGAGTATAATACCGCCACTCAATTGGCAGGATAAAGTTCCGTACTATCCACTAATCCAATAAATGACTCCAATGTAGAGCATATTTGATCTGCAAATGCTTTTTTATATAGGGGATTGGATCCAATAGTGGGGCAGGGTTCTATAATAACTATTCAAGATGGGCCGAGGTCATAAAGTAATAAAAATATTAGTAAAATCAATTTTTTATTAACAAAGACAATTTGAGATTCAATCAATGATCACAATATTTTTGTTTATTATTTTTATTTATTCAAAATGTATGTCATAGATAGGACGCATACAAATTCACTACCAATATTCCAAACTAACACATATTGTACACATTACCCACTGAAAAGATTTTAAAACTTGTTTGTAATATAAAGTCCACATATGGAAAATATACACTTTAATCATCTTGGATACACATGACACTTTAAAACATAGACATATTAATTGTCCCAAGTACACATAAAACAACAACCCATGATAAAATAATGTTTTTCTAATATAAAGTCCCTTATAAAGGAATGCATTGCCAAAAGTCCCATCAAACAAACAGATACACCCTATATCTCATGATCAACTTAATTTTATCAAGAGATATCTACCCAACTACTTGTCACTTCCTCCACGAATACCTACAACCAACACACTCAAAGGTGTAAGGCTCACCAATCAAGCCGTGAAGACAAGAGGACAAAAATTTAAGAATTCAAACCTAACAAGCATTCAACCAAATCAATCAAATGGAAAACTTACTACCAAATCCAAAATTGTAAATATCCATCAAATCTAACCATTCATCTCAAATGAATCGATCCACATTATTCAAATTCAACCAATCAAATAAAAGTGCACATATCAACATGTCCTCTCACATTTTCCTAGTTTGATTTTCTTATATCCCTTCAAACAAAATCCTACATAGTTAAAATTGCACAATACTATCTACTTAATGAACTGTAAGTTTAAACTACATATTTTGTAAACGCTGGATCTTCTTCTTTATATATTGTAAATGCTTATCTAATTTATATGCTTTATAAATTTATGACTTCAATCCAAACAAGAATTCAATCAAAATCAATTTAAGTTTTATGTTGATTGTACGAAAACAAGTTTTATGTTGAGCATTTTAGATATAGGCCTTCCATTTACATTGTCAAATGGCAAACATAAATATATAAAATCTATTTAAATTCTTGACCCTACATCACAAAACATGATAGAGAAAATATTATACAACACAAATTGTAACTATTATAACTAATATATTGATAAGATGCATCTATTTATAGGTTCAAAGGAGAAAGGTACATACAATCTTCTATGACCAAAATTGTTTATGCTATAAACATTACATCACTAAACATGATAGAAAAATATAGTACAAAGAAAATTGTAAATACTATAGCTAATATAATAATAAGATGCTTCTATATATAGGTTTAAAGGAGAAAGATACATATCATCTTCTATGATCAAACCTATTCAAACTCTAAACCTTACATCATAAAACATGATAGAGAAAATATTATACAAGACAAATTGTAACTAAAAGCCTGCCACTTCCAAACAAAACTATGAAAATCAAATTACAAATTAATATGTTGTTCACTCATCATTGTGATCTACCAAACTATAGTTACAAATTATTACCTCAATGATAATAAAAATGGTATTTAACAAAATTTTTATGTTTGTGAACGATACTGTAAATATATTTATATTCCTACTTATGTTCAAACCAATTAAATTGAATATTACTCTTTGTTGTTCACTAAAAAAATTGGGTATTTGTCTCATGTGACACTCCATGTGGACCTTGCAAGATAGGGTGCCCCACTATGGGCCAAAGTAATCTTCATATCTTGTTTTTGAAAATGAATTTCTTCATGGGTGATCCCACAATAGTGGGTTACACTTTTTGGCCAAACTTGACATTGAAATGAACATTTTGAACTAAATCTTCATTTTCTGACACTATAGCTGCTAAACCATGAGGAATTTGAAGATGATACAAACTAGTGATTTTGACATTTTGTCTATAGATTCTAAATATATATTTTTACAATTTTTGGAATCAAATTGTAGTTGTTTTTCCATCTCCTTCAATAACTAGTTTTTAACAGTATTTACACCATTTTTAAAGAGTCTATAAAGCACATAACCTTTTTTCTATGAAGGATAAATTCTATTTTTTTTTAATTTAGATTTGTAACTATGATATCTTTCATAGTGTTTTATTGAATATTTTTTTCTTAATTGATTTTTGAAGTCAAACCAATTACAATTTAGACATAGGTGTACTATAAAGTGTATAATTTTTTTTGTATTTATCAAAATTCAATTTTTTTTGTTGGATCAAGGACATAAATACAAAGAGCATAGATATTTTTTAGTTTTTTTGGTAATCTAAGTTGTTTTTTCACATGTGCAAAACATAGAGCTTGATTTTTGATGAAAAACCTACATTCACAAGAAATAAAAAATAAAAATAATAATCATTTTTAAATATATTTAAAATTGTACATTTTGGGAAGCTTATAATAAGGAATACATACTTACAAAACATAAATTTTAAATGAATTCATTTGATCCTCCAAAAGGTAAATCAAAAGTGGTTTTTGATCAACATTTCGATAAGTGTGGAGGAGATTCCATTATAGATATGGTTTAAAACTAACCGGGTTCTATCCAAGGGGGTTTGAGCAAACCTTCTTCAATTAAAATAATTTAAATGGAACCTTTCAAGGCTTAAATCATTATATTTTCTAAAAATATGTACGATTTCAACAAAAATCAGGATGTCCCAAAAAGTGTAACACATTATTGTGGCAACACCCTCACTTTAATCCTCTACATGGTTATAAATGAAAGGTGAGATCATCATGCATTATTTTTTCTTTATTTATTTGGCTTCTATATTTTTGTTATTCATCTATTGTAGGCCTAGTTTATTTTGGTTCTTTATGATTATTATAATCTTGAATGGCACCTTGTATGTTCATAGACTATCCATTTCAATCATTTAAGAATTTATTTATGTAACTTTATACTAGAAATATTCATAACATTCTAAAGTTCAAAGATTATGTTGAATGGGATTTGATCCAACAGTCTAATTTAACGAACGGTGCTCAATATGAGCCATTTTTGTTTTCTAGTAGTCAACGTGGCTTCTATATCTCTTTAAATTGTAGAAAAAATCCTAAATACAGACTCAAAATAGCACAACAAGACTAAGGAAAACACTACCTCCATACAAGAGAGAAGTATGCTTTCCACTAGAGGAAGAAACTCAAGATATTAACGAGGCCACTTTGTAAACAATTGAAGTAGTTGTTCAAGTGAATGTAGCAACTAGAACCAATAATATTACAATGTGACAAGAGTGGACTTGAGAGGCCATGGATTCAAATCTTAAAGATGTCACTTGGAATAAGAGATCAACAAGGAGTACAACAAAGAAATGTGGAATCCCTACCACCACACTCACCAACTAGTTAGGTTGTATTACATCAAATTCAAAGAAAGGTCCTCCTACAATCGTAAATATAAAAGAAGAGGCATTCATTGTTGAGTTATGTAAAGAGATGGTTGTAGTGGACCATTAGATTGAAATTATCAATATCAAAGCAAAAGTTGCACAAATCTGTTAAACACGACCCAACCGATTTAAGGATGGGCTACCTAGTAAGTCATGGTGGGTTGATTTTAAAATTCATTAGCTTGAACTCACATTGAGGGCAATGGAAAGCCTTGATAGAGGTAGAGAACAAAGTCTTAGACATGAAATAGTTTATGCATTCTACACCACTATATAAAGCTTATGATACCAATCCATATGGTTCTCAAAGAATATGGAAATGTGATGAAACTAGCATTGAAGTAGGAAAAATTGGAGTGATGTAGGTGTTAGACAGAAGAGGTAGCGTTTCCGACATCCATACCAAAGAGTAGGGAGTGGAGTAAACCATTTTGTGTTGTGTGAATATTTTTTATCAAAGAATACCAAGTTTCTATGCAGGTCAAGGGTTAAAAAAATTATTATTGTTGGTTATGAACCAAGTGCTTGTACTGTTTCCCACCCCATTCATGGATGAAATAGTCGTATCACTTTTCCAAATCAATTCCAAGTGGTGTTTCACAACCCAGTTGACACTTACTAATTTTTTATGGTCATGAAAGTCATGTTGTTGTAACAAAAATCCAAGAGGAAAGGTCATTAGGGATTGACTTGCTGACAGTGCTAGCTCACACTTCTCACAAACTGCAACCACTAGATATGACTATTTTTTCTCCATTCAAAATAAATTTCAAATTTAAAAAAGAAATGTGGCTTATCCAATTTTCCCAATATTTAAATTAAGAGGGAAAATTTATCAATACTTGGTAGTAGGGAATTTAAAAAGGTATTGAATATTGCAAACATCACAACAAGATTCAACATGATAGGTATATGACCACTTAATCCTAATGCACTTACGAGGGACATGCATACTAGTGACACAATTCAGTTTAGTACACATGATGATGCTTCTATACTATAGAACATTCTAATCCTCCCAGGAGTTGATGTTTTAGGAGTAAAAGTGGAAAAAAACTTTCTTGTAGCATGAGAATTACATCGAACACTTGAACCAATAGTAGAGGAATATAAATATGCACCTAAAAGTAATTATTTGGAGGCTGAAGTTTATGTTCAAACGGAAGAGAACCGATATTATTGGAAAGAAGATGGACTAAGTCTTCCATCTCAACCATGCCAACCATCATGGTTATTGGAGGGTGCTTTGAATTTTGGAATTAAATTTTATTCCTAGAAAGAAGAAGACACAAGTTTTCCTTCTAATCTCCTACACCTAGATTAAATGATTCTAAAATAATATATTACTATGTTGATTGTGGAGGTTGGGATGACCAAGATAATGTTATAGAGTTGGGAGAAATTCAATATTATGGATAGTTATCCATGAAACTCAACATACCATTGGTGTAGAATTAAATTAGTCATTGGGTTCCCAAACCAACTCAAACATCAGCAAATTCTTGAAACCATCTATTCACATTGTTAAGGAGATATTGAGGAATGTAGAGGGAAATGGAATTGGTTTGATCTGACAATGTCAAATCCTAACAATAGATGATTACTTGAACCTTTTGATGAAACATTTAGCAAAGGAAGAAATAAACTAAAGACCTAAAAGTGAGAAAGAGGGAACACATATAGGAGATAAAGGCAACATGAATTGTTGGAAGAGAAATGAAGGAGTAAGAAAATTTAGATAGAGATCTTCAATTACAAGCAAGAGAACATAAAAAATATATTAGAAAGACAGGAAAAGGAACATAGAATGGTGCAAGGAAGGATCCTAAGGGACCAACAAAGAAGGGAAAAATAATTTGAGTCGGTAAGGAGGGATTTAGATTCAAATTTTTTTAATCAATCTACTAAAGCATTTCCATAAAAAATATGTATTTTTTAGAGATATGATGATCATCCATATCCCTCACTATTATAGTGTAGTGAATTCTATAGGTCTGACAATATCAGGTAAGTAACTAGTCTAGTCCAATACTTGGTTTGACCCCATCTCATGTAACTAGCACTCCAATTCCAAGTATTATCCCATCTCATGTAAGTAGCACTCCAATTCCACCAACAAGGGAGGACAATGTGGCATAATTTTTTCAAGAAACTAGGAAACACCAAGATATATCATATTAAGTCCATTGTCTTTTCCCCTAGGGTTTGATTGAAAAGGGTTGTCTATTTTTTTGACAACAATAATTATACACAGACAAGTTTGATATTGTTGTAAGAGTTTCCAAGATCTAGAGGCTAAATGGAAAGCACAAAGAGAGAATATAAATATGAAAAGAATAATATTCCTATCAAGAAATACACATAGAATTCATTATGCAATGTATGAGAGACCCTTGGTTATATAGCCAAGGTGAGACATAGGATTAGACAAGATCATGACAAGTTTCTTAATCCTATCTCATGTGACAACTAACTCATCAAATATTAAACATGACCTAGTAAAAGGTATAAAATGACATGATAATATCACATGACAACTAAGACTTCTAGAAATATTCCTAAGACCTAAGTAAACTTAACATGTGAATACAACCTATTAGGTGAATTAGTTAGTTAGGAAACCTTATTCACACCAACACCCCCCTTAAGTGCAACATAGGGAAGCAGAAACTAATGAAAATGATGCAAATATGGGTCTTGACTACAAGGCCATGTTAGGTACCCCATGTACAAATGTAATCTCACAAATAGAGAAAAGGAGAAAATCTAGTGGGACAAAACTCCTCTCTAAAGAAGAAATGAAAATAAAATACTCACTCAAAAATGAGAAAGGAAAAACCCCATGTGAGGACAAAGACAATGCAGTCCCCCTTAATGTAGTGTCTCTTGCAATAATGGTAGATTACTGACAATGAATGTTGAAGATGATCCAAGATCATAACAACATTCCTTCCCTTAGGAAGAAAAAAACCAAGAGCACGTATGTAGGAAGTCTTCTCATTCCTGAAAGGAAGATGAGGGAAGAAGAATGGTGTATGATGTATATGAAGCATGCTCAAAATATCTCTAGAGCATGTTGATGTCAAAAGCTGACACACTCCAAATAGGTGTTCTAATCCACATTGTTGAAGAGTACAATCCATAATCTAGTAGAGATGATTGTAGAACAAAATCCAAAGACCAAGATATATCCTCTAAAGATAAATAAGCCTCCTCCAAAATTTGTCCAAAAGTATCCATTCTCATCAAGCTATATGAAGGAGAATGATCATGTAGAGAATGAACAAGAGGGGCGAGTGTTCCCTCACAACAGGCTGAAAAGTATCATCTCCATCAAATAGAAAATTAATGCAATCAATTGTGTCTCCCAAATCTATAATATATGAATCCACAAACAAGTCTAAAATACCTGTCAAGAAGTCATCCCAAGTCACCATATTTGGAAGACAATGAAGATGTTGTTGCACTAAATCACAAGAAGCCATATTTGTAGCAACACAAGCATCATCAACTACAATAGGAGATGGAGGAGATGAGATGCATGGCTCGAGAACTGGATCACTTGAGAACACCCAAGTTTGAGTAACCAAAATTCTCCTCAAAATCATGGTCCACACTAGATGTGTGTTCACCATCCAAGGGATCAAAGTCGTCATTAGGAACAAAGTCTGAAAAGGTGTATAGCCAAGATGCATGATCAACCATCCCATTAGCAATGACTTCTTTTCTTTCCAAGTCTCTATTGATAGTTGAATCAGGATCTCCACCATGAGTGATTTGATATATAAAAATGAGATTGTTTTCCAAATTCTTAATACATCATTGAAGGTGTCATCCCCAATATCAATAGATCCCCTCCCAATTACATTCACATAAATATGATTTCTCATCAAAATGGGTGGCATGACACAAGGCTCAAATAAAGAGAACATAGACTGCAAAGATGTCATATGGTAAGAAGCTCTTGAATCTAGAAGCCATCTTCTAATCCATGACTTTCAGAAGCACAAAGAGCTTGTACTTTGTTCTTACTTTTCCCAATAGTATGACTCTTTTCCTTATCAAATTTTGTATGTTTGTGTATAAGAGCGAATTTGCACCCCATGTGAAAATCCCCTTTTTTTCCTTTATCCACTTTAGAAAACCAAGTTCAGAGGCTTAATTCCACCTAATCTCATTGCTTGCATCACACTTGGTGCCTATTTTGAGCATTGGTGGAGGCATTTTTGTCCAAGGATGCCCTTGTGATGCACAAACATCCGCGTGGCACATTCGTCCCCTAATGAATTTCGATCTAGAGCACGCAGGTGTTACACGCACTTCCCATTGAGTCAATTTATGCGCTCGCCAGGCCGACCAACCCGAATATGGTCATTTTCTTCCCTCATTCCTTCATATTCAATCCTTGAACTTGCATTTGGAGTTGGAGATAATGTACCACTTTTGGACTCCACCGCCATCTTCTTCCAAGCATTGAGCTCACTCTTGGCAGCTCTAAGAATTCCAACAAACACTTTACACTTCATAGCAGCAACATCAACACTCCACCACATTAGTAGAGCAAGTGTGGAACAAGACACCATTGTAGCAGAGGCTTGAGTTCCTCTCATTTTTTCCCCCATGCAGCCTTGAGCACTCTTGGTGGAGGTGGTAATCTTTCACTCCTCTCCTCTATTACTTGGTTGAGTAGCATAACACT
>VDFB02216519.1:0-13882 GCA_007258455.2 Sequoia sempervirens
TTAGATAAATGTTTTCCAACACACACCTCTGGTATTGTAGAGAGTTCAGGATAGTCCTCCTCGACCTCATCCCAGATCTCACTATTCTGAATAGGTTTGCGGAGCTACCAATGACAAATCCAAATAACAATCTTGAGCAATTCTGATCTCAGCAGCTGAAGGGATCTTCTAAGGATTTAGCACCTAGCTTTGCAATACAGTAATCTTCACTTCTCAATGAGTTACAAAACTCCCTCTTGACCCCTACTTCAGAGATTGCAAGGAAGACTTCTGGAAGTGAACTCCCTCTAGCCACCAACTCAGTCCCATGGCTGCAAGATGTGACTTCATTCTTGATCATTTCTTTGGTCGGCATGACTTCCTCATGAGATGCCTCAAGCTTTTCATCACTAAGCAATCTCTCAACACCTTCTGCTCTAAGATCTGTCCTGGAACAACCGCAAATTTCTTGAATGCATTATGCAGTTAGCAAGTAGAACCAACTCTCTCCAAGAGTCAAGGCTCTAACACAGTTCATGCATTAGAGAATGATATCGATGTGATCAACCTATCACAACGAAAATGCAATTCTCTTTTTCATCTCAAAGTCACACTCAGAGATCTACATAATTAGCATGAAACAACTCGCAATGAATAATTTGAAATCTTCAAAGGATCTTTATGCTAGAGAGCACAATTCAAGAGAAATTACAATCTCTCTATACTAATCACACAAGATCCAAATAAATGAAATAACTCAGCAAACAAAGAATACTTATCTCTTGATGAATGCAAATACTGGACACAATAAGGCACGCTGCTCATGTGCACAGATCAGCACACAACCTTCACGGCTTGAACACAGGCCCATGACTTAGAATAGAAATTCCCTAGAATCCTTCTGAGGGGAGATCTCATCCACATCCGCAAATGAAGCATGCTGATTAGGCCTGGTTGGGAAATCCTTTGCATAGTGACCAAACTTGTCACAACGAAAACATTGGACTTTAGAGAGGTCCCACTTCTTCTTGAATGCGGGAGCACCATCAACTCCTTTATCTCTATTCCTCTTGAAATATCCTTTCTTTCCATCTCACTTTCTTCTTCGAGGATTGAGCGGAAATAACATGAATGTCTTCATCTATAGGGCTTCGACCAATACCTCTTGCAGCCAACCTAGACTCTTCTTGAATGCAATCCGCCCTCAAATGATCAAACTTGGGAAGTTTAGATCTTGCGCCGATTCCTTGAATGAAAGACTCCTAAGATGAAGGAAGACCATTGAGGGCAAGCATGGTCAGATCCTTGTCATCAACAAAATGACCAATGGTAGAGAGCTGATCTCTCAATTCGGAAATCTTCATGAAGTAAGCGATGATAGATTCTCCTTCCGCCATCTTCACATGATGGAGTTGTTGCTTCAGTGCAAGTGTACGGCTTGTGTTGTTGATTTCGTACATCTCCTCCAAGGTTTTAAACATCTCCCTTGCCGTCTTCAACTTGGAGACAATAGGAACAATATGATCCTTCACGGAATCAACTAACATCTTCTTCGCCTTAGTATCTTTCTTCTTCCATTTAACTTTCTCTTCCTCATCCGTAGGCTCGGGGACTTTGCTCTCCACGAACTCCGCCAATTCGTTTTCCTCCAAGGTGAGCATAATTCTGAATCTCCAAGATGTGAAGTTTGTTGCTCCCTCAAGTCTGTCCTCGATCTTGAGACCGTTCACCATCTTGATGAAGAGATAGAAGTAATCAACGATGAGAAAGAGAATAAGGAGTATCGCTGTAATACAGAATCTGATCAAGATCTTCTTCAAACCCGCTCTGATACCATGTTAAATTTAATGATCAGATTAACATGCACAGAAATTAATTTAAAATTCAACACAGTACACAGCAGATACCCTGGGAAAACCCTCCTCTTGAGGGAGAAAAACCCAGCCAATAATATCTCTTATATTATTGAGTCTTCAATATGAATGATACATATACAATAGGCCACTCAAAAGGCCAACACACAGCACCACAGTATGATGCGAATACAGAACTGAATGATTACAATTTACCAATGACTATCTCAGCCTTCTATATGAATCTCAGATTGCTCTTGAATGAACTCGCATATGCAAACTTCGAACTGTATGAGAATGAACTGTAAGTGCGAATGAATGATGATGAAAGGTGAACAAATGAAGTCATATATATATCAAGTGATAGAAGAGACGCAACTCTTCAAGAAACAAAGTCGGCTGTCATAGAGATATCAAAGATGCAATAACAAGAGGTCGGCCTCTCTTGGAAATATGTGCCTCTTCACAAGTCTTCAAGTCGGCCTCCAAAGATAATAAGAGATGCCTCTTCATTTGGACGCAACCAATCAGAAGAAAGTCGGCACACATAAGAACTCGTGCCAATTAAATAAATTGCACCTCTTCATAAATAGAAGACTCTATATAAATTAAATAGCTTGAGCTATTATTTAATTTATTCAATCAAGAATAATCAACGGCTGGAAGAATGCTACTGAAGCTGTAACATCAACATGTGTGGGTCAAATAGATGAGGCTACCAACAAGCTATCAATAGACTCTAGCATCAACCAAATGAGTGGAATTCTTGGCCTCAAGTTTGAACTAGAAAGAAAGCGAGTGGTAGTTTTATAATCAAGCATGTTAAAATGAGCCAAGAGAGTAAAGACATATTTATCTTGAAATTGGATCGAGGGACCTCAATTCCAAGGAAGTAGTGCAAGAAATCCAAGTTAGTCATACCAATGATGGATGAGCAACTCCTTGTGATGATGAGATCATCAACATATATAATTAAGGTTGGAAATGCATCATCTTGTCGTGAAATATAGTCATTAGATGTGAGTGACACTAAGAGAACCTTGCTTAAAGAAGGAAGGACTCCATCTTTCCATATTGAGCCCAAGGGGCTTATTTGAGACTATAGAGAGATTTCTGTAGTTTGCATATGAAAGAGAATTCTTGTGGTTGCTCCTCATGTATCTCCTCTTGAAGATCCTCATCCATCCATTTGATGTATTGCCCAATGGTTAGTAGTGGCTATTGCAAGAGTCAAAATGGAAGTTCATTTTGGCAATGGAGACAAAGATCTTAGTGTAATCAATGCCTAGAACTTGAGAGAAACCTTTTGCCATGAATGGTGCTTTAAACTTATCAATGTTACCATCTGCAACATGATGGCTATTGCAAGAGTCAAATGGAAGTTCATTTTGTTAGTGGAGACAAAGGTCTTATTGTAATCAATGCTTAGAACTCGAGAGAAACCTTTTGCCATGAATAGTGCTTTAAACTTATCAATGCTGCCATCTACAACATACTTTTGGTATGATGGATCCACTTGCGTTAAAACCATTTTTTATTTCCTTGGGAAGTTTGATTGAATCCCAAGTATTATTCCTAAGCAAGGAATTGTATTCTTCCTCCATTGTTGAATCTCATTCAGCAATTCCAGATGCTTCTCATAAAGATTGTGGACTTCAAGTGGTGGCAATGTATACATGGGGAATATCCTAATGTAATGAAAGTATCCTTTGAGTGTTAGAAGTATCATTAACTAGAGAACCTGCATCTAGTAGAGTCTTGTAGACTGAGAGTGGAAGAGAAGCAGGCTCATGAGTTGGAGAAGGCGAAGGAGTAGGAGAGTCCTCTATCTCAGATTTATGAGTCAAAGACAAAGGAAGAGAGTGCTCTATCTCAAACTTACGAGTCAAAGGAGGAAGTGAGTCCTCTGAAGCATTGCCAACAAGCAAGGAATCCAAAGAGAAGGAAGAAGGAGAAGAGATAGACTCTAAGCTTAGAGAGCTTTCCTCAAATCTTACACTCCTCACAATGATGAACTTGTGAGTATCAAAATGGAGCAATTGATATCCTTACACCATTTGGATTGTCCAGAAAGATGTAAAGCTTGCTTTGTGGTTCTAGGATCATGCATTTGTCTATGGGAATATGGTTCTGTATAGAAGAGCCAAAAACTCTGAAGTGCTTACATGAAGTTTTCCTATCACCCCAAGCTTCTAAAGGAGTGATGCTTTTCAAAGCCTTGTTGGGAATATGATTTTGGATATAGTTGGCACACTTTATAGCCTCAACCTAGTACTATGGTGCAAGCTATCAAAAAAGGATCATGCAGTTGGCCATTTCTTTCAAGGTTTAGTTCTGCTCTGCAATCCCGTTCTATTGTGGACTATATGGAAATGCATGTTGAAGATCAAAACCCTCTTTAGCACAAAATTCCTCAAAGCAGGGTTTAGTAGTGAAATCAACTTGGAAATATGCTAGGCAACAATCCATTTGCAATGCACCGGATATTAGAGCATGGGGTTCGAATGCTCTTAAGTTCTTAACATGTGCATAATCAAAAG
Source organism: Sequoia sempervirens (assembly GCA_007258455.2). Taxonomy (NCBI): domain Eukaryota; kingdom Viridiplantae; phylum Streptophyta; class Pinopsida; order Cupressales; family Cupressaceae; genus Sequoia; species Sequoia sempervirens. The sequence continues at coordinate 4,373 of VDFB02216519.1, forward strand.
GTCCTAAAATGGGGTCCCAAATCTTTCAAATGTATAGAGCTGTAAGTTTAATGACCGTGTTGAAGAGGTGCATCTCCAAAGGGATATCTTGGAAATATTTCTAAAAGCACTAGCACACCATCTCGACAAAAAGTGAGGTGTATCCCTTGCAAAGATGACACTAAGAGGCAAGATTCAGATTAAGAGGCATGCTAGCAATCTAAAACCCAAAATGTATCCCTGTTATTGTCTCCATAAGCTCTCTTGAAAGAAATGGATCCTGGAATTAATGTCTCTGGAGGTATTACGGATCATAACCTTAGTTTTATTTAGGTTAATGACTAGTTGCCAAATCTCTCAAACAAGCAAGGGCACCCAGCTGCCTTTGTAAATAAGGGTAGGAGCATTCAGACCTTAGAGGAGACCAGGAAACCACCTGGATCTATCTCCTGTGGATTTCAAAATAGTAGGAAATCAGTAGATCAGTTGAAATCTCTCTAGTGGAATGATAAATCTTATAATGCTTCAGAATTCTTCATTGGTTTGTCTCTCTGCTCCTATTCCTAGGAGGGGGTCATTACTTTATCTTTCATGCTCAGTGGATTCGTGGAAAGGTCAAGTGGGACCAGAGGGAGGTGACAAAGATACCAAAAACTACATTCTCCTTGTTGTAGAGGACATGCATTTTGCCAGTAACATGATACATCAAGGTCCATCTTGCATTCTCTCTCTTGAACAAGGTTTTGCAAGTGCATGCAAGATCACGCTTGGAAGCTATTTTTTTGCAAATTCTTGTTGGTTTGGATAACACTATTAATGCACAGATTGCCACCATGGAACTGGCAATTGGTGAGCAGGGGGAAGATTTGTCCTTTGTTCAAAAGGTGGTCACAGCCTCTTTTTAGATGGTCTCTTGCCCTTTTCCCAGTTTTTCACCCTATTCTCATCTTCCCAGCTGTGTTATAATCTTGGATGGATTCCCTCTCCTCACAAACAATAGGATCAGCTGGCCACCCATTACTTCCGTCACATCCTCTAATCGGCATGAAGATTTTCAGCCAGGAAGGAGGGGATTGATGGATAACCGTGGGCTGGCTAAACAAGCTTTCAGATGGCAGCGAGTCAGAAAAGTAGAAAGGCTACTATCTCTCTTTGGGCCTTTGCCAAGAATGATGCAGTGCCTTGTGTCCTGAAGATATATATAGTATGGTTATGCTTGTTTGTAGGTTAGGGCTGATGTTTCAAAAACTGACAATAAATATTATCAGCATTGTGAAAGGTGTGAATCGAGTTCTTGCCTTAGCTACCTTTCTATCTGGCAGGTCTGGCATGCAGCTCATCTGGGTTTGTAAATTTCCTACTATAAAGATATTTCATTTTAACAAAAAGTAAGAGCATGAGTGTTTACATCTATACATTTTTTAACCTCTGAAATGACATCTTTGTTGAAAGAATGAAGAAGGTTGTCATTAATGAGTTGTCATTGATGTCAGCACTACATGATGAACGTCAAATTAGTATGAAGAATGTTCTATTTTGAAAAGGTTTCTGGCTAAGTGTCTACACTGGCAGCTTCAGCACACTGTGCCCTCCTGTATTTTGATTCGCATTTGTTCACCCTGTCAGATCCCCTTATGCGGTTCTCGTATGTTGTGCATGGATGTCACTAGCATCTTATTTCAAAATTTTAGTTGTTTTGGATAAGTGGTTCAAAAGTTGCAAGTAGTAGAAGTTCGGCAGATATGGTTTACACAGTTTTGTGTACTGGCTATTACCTAACTGGTCTGCATTCCTCTACGGATTTGAGTTAGTCATTGCGGTTTTGACATAATGTTTATAGGTGTCAGTACATTGTATTTTCTAGTTGGTGTGATATTTTGTGGTCCACATATCCTATGGTGATGATCAATTGGAGTATTTTACTTCTTGATTCTATGCTTGGCCGACTTGAGGTATGCAAAGTGTTATGAAGATTAAATATGTGTTGTGAATGGAAAAGGGAGTTGTTATAGGTTCATGCCGACCTATATTTTGTGTTTGTGGCGCGGAGGCAATTTTGGTTTGAATTGGATGCCGACAAGGCACGTTTTGTATGATTTAAGGCTACATCTAATTAGGCTGACCTAATTGATGTTTGTGATGGAGTTCAATATATATTCAAGGTTAATTTGAGTTGAGGAAAAAAATAAAATTTTGATGAATATAAGATCCGAATACAAGCAGTGATGCGAAATCTTGCAGAATCATACGAATCAGCTGTGAATGTTGATAAAAGGTGTGCGAATACAGAGCAGAGTAGAAACTTGTAATTTGAGTTGATCAGAGTGTGTTATGAGCTTCAAAGGAACTGAATCCAACATATGATTAGATGCACTTTTCTCAGTTCAAATTCTGGCTGTGAAGCCACCTCTTTGTATTTTTCTTTTCTTTGTGAATAGTGAGTTCACTTGGACAGTGAGTTCTCTGGGCAGTGAGCTTTTTTGTAATATCTTATAACCGGTTATAACATATTGTGAGTTAATCCTCACTGTGGTTTTTCCTGTCTTAGGTTTTCCACGTAAAAATCGTGGTGTTCATGTGTTATTGATTGCTCATGCTTTCATTCCTTATAATTGTTAAGTATGCTTTGAAAATTGGATGGTTTAATAAAATACTGATTCACCCCCCCCTCTCGGTATTCCGTGTGTTCAACAATCTTGTGGATACTACATCATTTTGTTAGCTGCGGAACAATCACAAACTGATGGTTATGATGGGGCATTTCTGGAGTTGAGATTATCAAGTAGATGAACTATAAATCGTAGCTGATGTTTTATGGCCAACTGATTTGTACTGTTGTTACATTTCTATTCTGTGTAGGTGGTTTGTTGATATATGGCATTGACATCATTTAATAATACATTTGACCAACAAACAATTTATGGGATCCTAGGCCTATTGTTCTGCATTTTCTGTTCACCAACTAATTTCTGATTTTCATTGCAAAGGTTTATTGACTATCTAATTCCCCGATATTCATTTTTAGCATCCATGGGTTATAATTATCCATGCCCATATCCTTTAGATATCTTCTTTTTAATGCTTTTTCTATTTCTCATACATAAAACATGTACTTATTTCATTTCTTTCCTTCCTGTGCGAAGTTTTTACTTTCACTGATGTTCCACAAATTTCATAAAGGATGGTCACATCTTTCTTCTATTTAGGGGCTCAATTAGTTTCTTCATGTCCAATATGTATGGTTAAACAAGTTACCATAGACAGTTTCACACTGTTCTATAGATTTCTGTAGAAATTTTGTTGGTTTTGAAATCTCATCTGAATCTAGAAAGGTCAAAGGTCATATCAGTTAAAATCAGAGTATAACTCTTAAGCCTCAATAAGCTATCCTCTAAAGAGTGGAAGTTGATTTGTGATGACCAGGTGGAAACAGCTACGCGTTATATGTCGCCAGCCATTTGGTACTAGAGAACATAGAGCCTGCATTGGGTTGTCAAGAATAGATGTAACTTCTTGCAACACTGAGGCCAGTGGTTCAGGTTCACAACCTATTGTTGAAACTTCTATGCCACAAGAGGTAAGGAAACTGAAAGAATGCTCCACTGATAAGCCACTTGGAGTGAATGGCAGTGATTCTTCAGTTATTTGCAGTACTAATTACCGATCAATTGATTACAGGATGGCAAAGGCGGTGTTAAAAAGCGGAAGCTCCCAGTTTGGAACGTTGCCACAAAGAACTCTGCAGAAGATTCTAATGGAAACCCTGGGGATAATGCTGGTCCAAGTGAAGAGAGGAAGATTAAACAAATATCAGAAAATTCAGAAGGCAATGCAAAAGATGCTACAGGTGACCATACTGGAAAGGGTGGACGTATTGAATCTAAAGGCAATATTCTGTTGAGAGATGTGAGTGAAATTAATACTTTAAGTTCTCCCAAGACTACTGTGCAAGAGAAAAAACAAAAAATATCAAGTAATATGAAAGACCCTGCAAGTAATGTGTTTGCAGCCAGTTCTAGTCATGGTCCCATTTTGTCTGGTTCTAGTGAAGTAGACAAAAAAAAAGATCGAAGTCAAAGTAAACCAGATCTTGGATCGTTTTCGGCCCTTTTGGTAAGGTAGCATTGAAAAGGTTTGGGTTATTTCTTAGTGATCAGTATATTATAATATTGTATTGCTTCCCAACTGTTCCAGTCCAATCATGGTTGACTGTACACTATTGAGATCACATTTACATGCTTGGTTCACTTATGCACATTTAAATGGATTGCTTCCATTAATTTCTTGACTAGTTGGGCTGATGATTGCAATAAACCACAATAATGACAGGATGGTGTGGTCTTTGCCATATCTGGTTTGGTGAATCCTGAACGAGGGAATTTACGATCACAAGGCCAGCAGATGGGTGCAGAATACCAACCTGATTGGAATCTTAATTGCACTCTTCTTGTTTGTGCCTTCCCAAATACTCCCAAGTATATGCAGGTGAAGGGGGATGGTGGAACTATTGTTTCCAAGGTTGTATTTCTTTGCTCCATATCTTGTGGATATATTTTTAAGCAATGATACTTGCCTGTTTATGGGGAAATATATTTTCTGACCTCTAGTTCAAATTTAACCATAACATTAACATTCACAAAGGTATCTTTGTTTATCAAAAATTCTTTTTGAGGTTACAGTAGCCTTTTGGGCTAAAATTTTGGAATAACTGTAGTGAAAGTAAGCTAGAAAATTATACCCTAATTTTGAGATAGGTGGGTTAAGAAGCACTGCTTTCTGATATTAACTTGATTACAAAATGCTGCTATTTTTTTGAGCTAAAGATAATTAGGGTTTAGGATCCTAGACTTGCAAATAATAGTGACATTCTTAGCCTCTGATTAACGAGTAATCAAATTGGTTCCCCCATTAATTATGAAGGATAATACACATTTAGATTGCACTTACATTACTCTCTATCAAAGACAATACTCTTCTTCATTTTGCTCCAAAGCAAGAACTGCTAACCAAATCTGTCTATAGCAAGGAAGATAGATAATTCATCCTTGTAGACTACAAAATATCTTACAGAATACTGATAGAGAGCTTCTATCTCTCATTCTTCACTTCATACACTTCCAGAATCCCATGAACAAAATTCTTCAAATTCACCATCCATAGGAACCTTCCAAAGCATCCTGCACTTGGATCTTGACAGGAGATATAGACTTTTCCTTAGCACATGAAGACCAAGGGCTTCTCCCTTATGCAACCTACTAGTTTCTGAAACAAAAAACACCTTGTTGACTTCTGTCCAGCACTTCATATCCCTCTCACACCATGCCATTCATAGTTTCATGCATAATGGATATAGATAACATAAAGGATGGAAATACTGAAAGAACTTGTTTGCAAATAGGAAAATCTTTCAATAATATATTTCATTGATAACATTTCAGAAATCAGACTTAACATACAAAATCAGACCTGATAATTAACTGTTTTCAGACCTGGTAATAGCTCCTAGCAGCAGCAAATCATTTCAGACTTGGCCACGATCCACACCAATGCTATAAGCCAACTAACTCCCTGATAACCAGTGCCATGAACTAACTCTCCAACCCCGGAAAAAGCAGTCAAAGGCCTATACAACAGCAGGCTGTACTACTCAGAAACCATTGACAGGCGCTGCCTCCTTGAATGGGGTGATCAGCCTTATAAAATCAGGTTTTGGTCAAAAAATATGAATCAATACTTGCAAATGGGCGCCTTGAGGTGAGGATTCCAATGGTCAAACACCCAGAAAGAGAATCCAATTTATCTCAGAGCTATGAAGCTTTCTTCATTTTCAGATCCTGTGAAAGAAATTTCCAGAATTTGCTAAAAGTAACTTCAGACCTCTGAAATCTGCTTCAAAACACACCAAAAGCAATCCAAAATGAAGCCAATAACTCAACACACACAAAAACTGAAAACCCACTTCAATGGTATTCAAATATCTTCATTTTCCTTAGCAAAATACTGAGAAAACCAGAAATCTGTGAAGCTCAAGATGATCATTGAATGGAATCACACCAAACCCGGCTAGGGTGGGACTCTCACCTCCAAAACCAGCTCCCCGTGATGAGGGTTTTCGTCCTCAACACGCAGCAGTAGACCTCTGGAGAAAATCCAGCAGCATCCTGTTATGCAGCCAACTAAGAGATAATCAAATGAGTTCCCAAAATGAAGTTATATAGAGCCAAAGAGAAAATTAGGGCGACTCAAGTTCAAAATACTTTTCCTCCAAAAAGCTACGCCCTTCTCCACATTAGCATTTTAATAAAATATTTTAACTATCCTTATGTCTCCATTGGGCGTCCCACTAAAGAGGCAACTAAATTGCTTTTGTTGCTTTAAAAACAACTTAAGTCATTGCACTAGGCGCTAAGGTGCTTTTTACACGACCCTTCGACCCCATCACTTTAGTTAAAGTAACTTTATAAAAAATGACTTAAGTGAGGAATATAAATAATGAATAAATCAAACCTTAGCAAAACCCAACGCCGAAATTGGAAAAGGCATTGCTGAAGTAGCCTTGGCTAGGACCAATTACCAAAAATAGACTTACTATTTTTAGCAACTACTAAAAATAGTAAATACTCCAAAACACCAAACTGGCATAGAAACTGAAGAATGCTGCAACCTATTATAAACAGTAAGTGATGGAATTGACCCCCTACAAAAAATAGAAAGGCCTGGCCGAAACACTGAAAACCTCCATAGAAAGAAATTGGCTCTGAGTTCCCTTACCAAAGTTCACTTAGCCTACAGGAACTTTGGAATAGGCTAATGGACAACTCCACTGCTCAGAGGCAAGGAGGGGACATTACATAATATGAAAATAGAAATTCACATACACGAAGATTGGAACCATAACCTTGAGAATTAAATCTCTTCTCTAACAAAATATAAATATTCTCTGACCTTTCTTATTTACACCCTCTAATCAGATTGAAGCTATGCTCTCACTTATGTTTTGCTAAGAATGTTGTGCAGCTTTGTGACATGTTGTACTGTGCCATGTTCTATGGCATTACACTTTAGCGGCACAATTTCAACAAATTGACCCCATTTTCAGTAGTGCTTTAGCAAGTACCCCACTTGGTTGGCTCATCCCAAGTTGGCATGCAATGCCTAAAGTTTTGTGTAGCTCAGGCACAACATTGAACCTTTGTGCCTCTTTACGTGTGTTGAAATGCATTTCCAAGGCTTATGCTACATTAGCATAACTGCATGCGCAACATCCACCTAGAAGATGAACCATTACATAAAAAACAAAATGAACTGTAAACCATTATAGAACCGTTTTGTAATGTCTCTCTTGTAATTGTACTTATAGTTTGTGATTGGTCCTTGGATGTCAAATGAAGAGTTGCATTGATGTTTCAGTTAGGCAAATCAGCCAGTAAGCATATCACCCTAGTTCTCTGATCATGGGAGTTTTCATTCCTAGCCTTATTGCCCTCGTTCTCTCTTTTGTAGGTATGTACCATAGCTATCATTCTCATTTAAAAAAAGAGTAGCATTCAGCTATCTCTTTGTCTACATGAATGTGTAATGGTTTTTTGTGTGTTTTTTATTGCTTGTTCATCAAAACTTAGTGATTTACTATTTAGGTTGTTGAGTTGTCTTGCAAGCCATCATCCTAGGCACTATGGTGTAGGTCATCCTCCTCATTCTTTGTATTTCAATGAAATTAATGAAAGAGAAAAGTAGAGATAATGCACTAATATATTTTTAACTAGACATTTAATTTACTTAATCTCACTAACTTTCTTCTTTCTCACAGTTAGACATTTAGGAGTAGAAGAGCAAAGGGAATAAATCTCACCAGCATTTCATTTATTAAAATAGAAGAGAGGCAAACTATCATACATCATATATCTAACTAGCATCCTATAATATTTCATAGTCAATCAATCCATTAAGACTAAGCATGCAGTTATCTTCTACCCATTGCACCTTTTCCCACACTGAAATTCTTTCATCTGCAAGTCAAGCTAACCATAGATAAATTCTATTGTAGAGGAAAAAAAATGGAGACACAGAAGTGCCTTTTATCATCCCTATTTTTACACTGAAGGTGTTCCCTCTATGAGAAAGAATGAGCTATTTTTGGTGATTGATGATTGACATACTTTGAGTGTGGTGTAAGAAGATGAAATATATTGCGACTTTACATGTGTATTTTTTTTTTTTTTATTCACCGTTTTTTCTTTCATTTGCCTTTTTTTATTTGTTGTTTCTCTTTGACACTATGCAATGGGCATTAGGGTATGATAAAAAATAAACAGCAATTGGACTCTCTTGAGGACTATTGTAGAGACGAATAATGCTAGGCAATGGCAGAGCAAGAAGATGAATGGCAAAGGAGGTTTTAGAGTAGACTGGCATTTGTCATTTCTACTTCTTTTTTGTAATGTCCCCTTTTTAGCCCTAAGCATTTTAGTGGCCGTTAGTCTATTTTTGGAGTCGCGTATGTTATTTTGAGGCGTTTCGTGGGATTCCAAGATTCTTGGAGGTTTCTTACCAGCACTTTCAAGGGGTAATTGTAGATGATTGCTAGAAAGTTTTTTAGGTTTTTCTGGGTTTTCTGAGATCCTTGGTGGGCAATAACTGCTATTTTTAGTAAGTCACAACTGTATCTTAGATTTGGCTTATTTTGAGTTTGAACACACTTACTATTTTTAGTAGTATGCTATTTTTAGTAAGTGCTATTTCTAACAGTGGTCTTGGCAGCAATTTAGTACTAGGTTTCCAATTTTGGCAGGGGTGGCATTTTCAATTGATGAGTTTTGTCAATTTTGGTTGTTCAGTGCTTTCACCATCCTTGGAGTTTGGAAAAAGTAAGTTTGGCAACTTAAGTTATAAAGCATAAAGTTTTAAAAAGGCCCCTTGGACCCCCATACCTAAACATGGTAACTTTAAGTTGTTTTTAAAGGATGGTATTTTTCCTTGGCTAAAGTGGACGCCCAAGATGAAGGTTTAAAGTGAAATTTAAATTAAATATTATTTTCCCAAGGAGGGTGTCCCTTTTGGAGGAAAAGGAGTTTGAAATTTTGGGTCTCAAGTCTTATTTATACCTCCCTCTTGCTCTCATTTTCATTATGCAATTTGGAGACAAAGTTATGTTGCTGGATTGGAACCAGAGTGTTCTTTCCTTAATCTTCAAAGGACGAAAACCCTCTTTAGGTTGTTGGTATCAAATTTGAAAGATAATCCCTAGTTGGTGGAGTGTGATTGCATTCAGTAATCACCATTGGAGCTTATCGATGATGGTTTGTTTTTAGTTGGGTTACTTATGATGATTTCTAGTTATGTTTTGGTATGATAACTATTTATGTAATTGTTGGTTTAATTTATATTAAATTACACTTTAGCATAAGTTTACTTAAGCATATTTTATTTCCTAGGTTAATTATTATCCTTATCTTGTTGAGTATCTTGTTGCTCAAGATAAGATTAGGTTATGCATCTTTGCTTTTATAAAGCAAATCATATATTGTAATT
>VDFB02216520.1:0-26082 GCA_007258455.2 Sequoia sempervirens
TGTATACAATCTTATAAAATAATCCACAAATAAAAGATCAAAAACATAAGACAAGATTTCACAAGATACACCTTTGGGAAAATCAAGAAGAGGCAAATACCTTGCATCCAAAAGCATCCACACTCACTATACTATTCAACAATGAAAATATTACAATACGCATATAATGTTTCCATGAATACTTATAGAACATCAATCTCATTCAATGCATTCTCCACAAGTCCAAGAATAATGGGTAACCATGCAACTACATCCCATTTCATACTTCACATATGCAATCTACAAGAGAGCTTAATACAAATAAAATGTCACTCAACCTAGAAAACCCCAACCACTAAATATGTGCTTGATTTTATAGATTCAAGCTCACACAATCCAATGGTAAGGTAAGACCATGTGCCCCAAAACCATGATTACACAAAAAAATTGACCTTAACTTATATTTTTTGTTCTAAGTTTTCTTAATATTAAATATTTTCCCATGTGCAACACACACATAGAGTATCTAATGAATGTTACAACATCATAAGTGGAAAAAAATTATTTAATGTTTCTAAACACATATCCTAAGATTTTCCATATATATATAATTTATTTTTTTCCTTGTGCAAGATGTGAAACACCCTATTCTTAATAGGGCTAGCATCTAATGAAAAAAACATAGTGCTACTAGCAGTCCCTCTTTCCCAATCCCTCATGATTGCATTCTTATGTATAGATATGCATCAATCATGGGAACATTTTAAAATTTTCAGGAATTTATTATTCCTTCAAGTCTTTTTATATCATTATATGACAATAAATGCTTTCGCATATTTAAAATATTACATTATTGGTTTTCCAAACCCCTTTCTCCTCCTAAGAAATTTTAGTTGTCTTCCAATACTCTTTCTTCCACTCATGTTTATCATTCTTCTTAATGGCATGCATCTAAATCTTCTTTCTAGGATTTTAAATGCTTTCTCAAATATTTTCTCTAGGCCTTTTTGGAGAAAGGAAAAGTACTGCAGATAATCACCTAGAATTTATTTTTTCTTGCATTGGACCCTAGTGGTATTTGCTTAATTTATACTTATAGATAGGTATTTTCTATGTGGAATAAATGAACCAACTAACCCTTATATAAAAATTAAGCCTAGAAATTTTTACTCCAACATTTTATTACTCTTGTTGTCCCTTTTGGATGTAACAATGGGTGAGGTTTTGAATTTCATAGGTAAATCCTTACCATAAGGGAACCTATGTTCATTCAAGGAAATTTGGTTGCTAAAACAAGTAGGTATGCATGAGATTAAATAAATCCATGTCTTATTTAGAATGGTAATAACCTTACACATGGGAATTTTTTCAACCAACAGTCTTTATGGTGGTCTCACATGATTACTTTTCAAGATAAGCCCCTTACCAAAGTTCCTTCGATCCATGCTTTAAGGCTTTGCAAGAATGAAGTTGTAAAATTTTAAACATTTTTGTGCAAAATTACCATGACCTAACCTTCTTGCTATATTTGAAGCTAAATTCAAGCTTAATGACAAAGATTTTAAATGATTTTATAATATACTGGATTTTTTTATCTTTATATATTTAACATTTGGTTAGAATTTATTTTACAATCCATGATGGAAGAATTGGAAGTTGTTCTCATATTCTCATTTTCAAATTTATATACCTTGTAAGGGATATTCTTAGATTTTTCTCAAATTTCAAATGGTTATTAAGTTTAATGTGAGATGAAATATTCAATCCTCTATTTCACAATGGTGATTTATGATTTAAATACCTGTCCACTTTGGAAAAGCCCAGCTTGGCTCACTTTTCCTTGTGTCTTCTTTATAAATATTTGCTCACACTTTTTCTTATCTTTACTAATTACAAGTGTGTATAATTTATTGGTTATTGTTTATGTGTATTCTGCTAATATAAAGGTAATTTTTTAACACAAAAATAAATAAAAATTATATTAATTCTTATTAGATATAAATTAAAGAGAAAAAATATTACTTTTTAAGAAAATATCTATTGTGATTTTGTATTTCATTTTTATGTCTACGATATTTATCTATTACTGTCTATAGATAATTAGTAAGTATCCAAGCTTGTATGCTTTAGATTTGTTCATGAGATTTTAGAGTGCATGCAAACCATCTTATATAATATAGTTGAAAGTGAATTTGAACCACTTTATGCAATTGTGTAACCCTTTTTTTTTAAAAAAAAAAATATTGTAGTTAAAAATGAATATATTTATTAATTTTTTAAATGTTATATATGAGCCATTACATTCATCTCTCTTGAAAGTAATCCCACCAAAGCATAAAACACCCAACTCTACTTAACATTTTGAAAGAGATTCTTGTAAAAATCAACATATATTTATCACATAATAAGTCTTTTCCTTATGATTAAAAATAAATATTTCATTTCACATGTAATTGGAATTAATGGTAAAGCATAGAAAAGTAACAACCAAAACTTTAAAAATTGCATACATAAAAATGTAGTCTTTTTATAATTGATACTAGATAGAGTGGGCATACTAGATATGAGGAATCCATTTCCTTTATAAATTATAATACTCCTAGTGAATTGCTTGATTTTATAAAATTCATTCAACCTATTTTATTAATGGAACATATACACACAATGAGTGATATGTAAACTATTTTTTGTACAGGCATATCAACGGAAAAACCTTTTTAATGTGGATGCATAAAAACACTACATAAACATCAAGTCAATTTTATATATAAAAACAATAAGAATTACCTTGCAAAATCATCATTTTAATGTTCAAATATTTCAACAAATTTATCAATATAGCCTTCCAATGTGTTTGAGATCTTGTAGAGTACTTGTAAAGGTTAGTCATGCTTCAATATAGGATTTGCGGATTATAAGTTATCATAATTTATACCTAGCAATCAATCCTTCTACATCCACATTTCCAAAAAAGAGTCTTTAGTGGAAATTCTAGAGCTCTCCTAGAAGGTACATAAGTTTTATAGTAACTAAGGTAGATGCTCTAACTTGTAGTATTTAACACTTCCATTATAACCTTCTAGTGGCTTATCAGTTCTAAAAAAATCATTACATCATTTATACAACATAAAAATAGCTAATGAGAAATAACATTGATATTCTATATTGAAATCTCTAGAACATCAATTTTGATAAGAACTTCTTTAGTAAGATTAGCTTCATGGTTATTAAATTCAATAAGTATGGTTTCATTAAAGGAATTATAACTTATCAATCTAATTTATATAAGTACACCAAATATCCTACTATGAACACCTTGTTAGAAATACAAATATATTGAGAAGTGGGGGTGAACTAATATATGCATAAACTTAGTTATTAACCAATATTTCATTAACAACATTTCTTGATTTTACTTTAACTTGAAAAAAATTATCCAAATGATAAATATAAACACACATGGACACATGCACACATTAGAACTCTAGATATATATATATATATATATATATATATATATATATATATATATATATATGGAAACCCAAGATGGGAAAACCATAGTGAGAATAGTTGGTTAGATCTACTGCCCAAATCTAGCCTCACAAAATAGTGAATCACTTACAATCATGAAATAGACACAAATCTAACAGAGACATCAATCCCCAATTCTATTTGTAGGCACCAACCTACTAGATACACCAATCCCCAACACCAAGATCTGAGCACCAACTCAATAGGTAAGGCACCGGTCCTACAAGAATATAGAGATATGATTTGTGGACCTTGAAGACTATTAACATAGCTTGCATTTGATCTGATCAACCTTTAAACAATCTCCAACACAGCATATGACCTTCTAATAGTGATACAAAATGATTGGAATGCAACTCACATTACATTACTCCGATATTCACATTGAAGCCCTAAATACATAACATTTTTATATATCCACTAATTAAAATGTGCTCATACATCATTCTTATACTCAAAGACTGGTAATTGTATCCAAAGCTTCCTTTAATGTGGTTACATTTTGCACAATTTTTTATCATGTATCACCAATACACATTTTTTCAAGGCTAGTGCTTGATGTAGTTTTCTATCAAATTCTTCCTCTAGACTAACTTCCATTGGATGTCTTGTTATAGTTTCATTGACAATGGACATGAGGTCTGAGAACAAAAAAAATATTTTTCATTTAATGATGTAATTCGCCATAATTGTCAACACTAATCAACTTAATAGAGATGGAGCCCAATATGTTATTTACCATTATGCAAAACCTATTTTTTAAAATTAAAAATTCCCAATTTTATATTATATTATGGCATGACTTTAACAATAATATTTGCTCAAGCTTCTCTTTGGTATCATACTTATTAATACCTAAGCTTTATATTTCAATATGTGGCTTCTTCTAGTCACAAATTTATTTCCTCCAATTACAAATTTATATTAATGATGCTTACTATAATAAAAAATCTATTGTAGAAAATAAACTTTACAGCCTCTTAATTTTAGCAATGATCTCATTGATCAATGCTACTACATTTCTCTAATATCAAGTTCATTTTTTCATAAACCAATTAAGAATCAACCTTCCATTTACTCTTAAGTGTTCTATTACTCAACTAGGGGAGAGGGTCCCATAGTGGAGCAGGGTCGAATAGTGGGGATAGAAGTAGGCCGTAGTGGGCCCCATACTAGAGCATCTTAATATACAATTGCAAAACACTTTTTATCCATAAAATACACAAACTGACAAATCATGTGATGCCACATCAATGCACCAATAAAACATGACTTAGTGCACCACTATGGGTCTCACATTTTTTTTTACCCTTTTTGGATACCTCAACAAAAAGCATGTCGATGTGACATCATATTTGATGATGTGACCCTAAAACGAAATATAGAAGCACATGAGTTGCCAAATAAATTGTTGTACAAAATTGAGATTGATTTGAAATTTTCACATAAGACTTTGAAAAACACGAAATTAGGGTGTTCCACTATGAACCCCTCTCCCCTACTGATCTTCTTAATAACTGATCTATCTTTTATTTGAATGTTACTCAATTTTTCTAAAAACACACCAATCGATAAAAATGCTACTAATACATCATTACAAATGTTCTGGTGAACAATTTACACTCAGCATCTGAATTTTTTTGTTGAAAGCATCTCCTTAAATTCAAAACATTGGATTTGCAGAAACTTCATCATACCAATTATAGTGACGGAATGATTATAATATATATTTATTTATTTTGCGAGATTCTCGGATTACTTGACCCGGTTAATCGAGTGATGTCATTCTTTGAAAAAATTGTAGGCTAGATAAGTTTGTCTGGGGTATCAAATCAGATTATTTATTAGTTTAATATAAATTTTATGTTAAATTACCGAATAATCAAGTGATGTCATTCTTTGAAAAAATTGTAGAAAGTTTTTTGGGGTATCAAATCAGATTATTTATTAATATAAATTTTATGATCAGTTTATTAGATTAAAGATTATAATGTTTTATAATTCATGAAACTAATCATAATTGTTTTTATATTAGATTGTGATAGTCTTTTATCAATGTTTTGATAAGATTATCACACAACCTAGTTCCAAAAGAGTTATGATTAGTTTATTAGATGTTAGTTTTTATGTCTTGTCTGATTTATTTTAAGAAAAAAATTATTATAAAATATATATTATTTCATAATTCTTATTATTTGTACCAAACAATTATAGGGTCATGTCATGTTTAAAGTTTCAAATTTCTAGAAATTTCATTCAATGAATAATTAATTTTATCAACTTTGGTTATTCATATCTACATAAATTAATTTCTACTGAAGGCTGAAGGCTGCCCAAATCAGATCATATACTCAGTTTTATTTTATTTATTTAAATTAAATTTTAAATTGTGTATTTTTATTTTTACTCTAGTCATTATATTTCTTTCTAAAGCTTATTGTAGTTAATTAAGGATTATATTTTGAGTTCCGACTGTTCTCTTTTTAAGACTATTTTTTATAAGAGATACTATTTATATTGTTCATATTAATGATTAAGAAGATTTCTGAATATACTCTATCAAAAATCATATTTCAGAAACTCAAAAGTATAATCTAAAAAAATACAAAATAATTATAATTATAATAATTTATTACAATCAGTTTACTAGACATTTTTTATATCAATTATATTATTTTAGCAATAACTGTTTCTTGAACAACAATAAAAAAAATTCTAATAATTTATTACAATCAGTTTACTAGACTATTTTTTATCAATTATATTACTTTAACAATAACTATTTTCTAAACAACATTCTATATTATAATAATTTACTAATCTTTTCTAATTAATAAATTAATTAAAAAGGAAAAGAATAAATTTTAATTTTACGTGGTAATAGTTGATGGAAGAATATTGTTCTCCTTAGGTTTCCCTGTCTAGCAATTATTGGTATCCCAAGGAGAGAAGCAGAGATAAATTAAATTATATGAGCAAAGGTTAAGCTCTTTTCTAACGCTCACGTGGACCCTGTAATAAGTATCCGCCTCATAATTGAGGATCAAGTCCAATAATATAAATTATAGTAAA
This sequence comes from Sequoia sempervirens, assembly GCA_007258455.2. Classification (NCBI taxonomy): domain Eukaryota; kingdom Viridiplantae; phylum Streptophyta; class Pinopsida; order Cupressales; family Cupressaceae; genus Sequoia; species Sequoia sempervirens. The sequence continues at coordinate 6,586 of VDFB02216520.1, forward strand.
TTATGAGGAGGACCATATAAGTTCCCTCATTTTTTGTTAAATAAAAAAATCAAATTTTATATTTGTTTATTAATCACTTCTACTTAATCAGAGTTTATAATGTTTTTATTAATCACTTTTACTTTTATATTCCTTTATGTGATTATGTGTACACATATAAACTGGTGGAGCATATATTAGGAATTAGCTTCCTTTTCTCTACTATTATCATCATTAATGAAAACACTATCATTAAAGATTGAAAAATAAATCACAAATGAGAACAAGAGTGAGAAGAGGTTGTTTGAATGGATATTGGGCCAAAGGAATAAGGTTGTAGGAGGAGGTGAAGATGACAATAAGAATGGTAACAATTTTTGTGTAGATAACTTTAAAAAAAAATAATAATGAATGAGAAGGACATTTTTGTTGTAGGAGATTTGGCTCAATGCATGCAAGGTGTTAGATTTTCCACTACTTTTGAGAAGACATGTAAACTAGTTTTTTTTAATGTGTTAGGAGGTCTACAAAAGTAGGGATCTATAGGTGTATTTGTTCAATGCCTTTATAAAGGTGTCCTTCTCTCACCCACTCCATTGAAAGCGACAACTCTAAAAATAATGGTGGTATGGCCATGTTGTTAGCATGATGTATTAATTCACCAAGGTTGGAGCTTTTTGTCTTCCAATGGTAACTCCTAAAGGTGGTACACCCAAGGTTATTTTCAATAGCATGGGTGAGTTTGAGGCTAGGAACTTTGATGTGGCTCAATTTCTCCCTCCTTCAACTATGGAGGGTTTTTTGTTGGCCCTTTCTACATTAGCTCAAGGGGTAGTGATAGTGGGCTTTTCACCCTTGAATTCTTTAGATAATAAACCTTGCATTGATCTTCCTTCTATTCTCATGATTTTAGAATTTGAAGTACAACTTAGAATTCCTAACTATGTTATTGATAGATCAACCTCCAAGTTTGTGAATACCCTCATGGGGAAGTTTTTGGAGGCTAGGCTAGATATGGAAAAGTTCAAAAATTGGGCTAAGAGGAAATAGAAAACCAAATATTAGGTAGAGATTATTTTCTTATTGACTGAATTCTTCCTCATCTCATTATCTCTTCGAGAAGATTGTTTTCAAACCCTAAAGAGTGGATCATCATTTCTTGGCAATTCATGCCTCTTCCTTATGAAGTGGGAACTAGGTTTGGATGTAAACAAAGTTGGATTTTTTTTTAAAAATCATGTTTGCATCAAATTGATTGGTTTATTGTTAGAGTATTGGCATGAGAAAGTGTGGATTTCCATAGCATTCTCTTTGGAGGATTTCATTGTGATTGATGGTGTGACTAGATTTAGCAAGCACTTTCTCTTTCATATATTTTTTTTTTACATTGTTGTTGACAAGGAACTCCCTTCATCAATCACTTTATCTTCAAATATTGGAGATTAAGTGCAAAAGATTGAGTATAAGCATTCCCTTCGTGATGTGTCTAAACTATTACAAGTTGATACATATTTCTAAGTCATGTGTGGTGTTTCAAGGATTAACAACAAGAATTTTAAGGATTTATAGAATTCTTACTCCCCTCAAGAAGAGCTTGGCCTCTCCTTGGAGAGGATTGGTAGTATAGATTGTCCTTTAGTTGATAAGATAAACCTAAAGAGTGATACCTATTTGATGATGAAAAGTAAATTTTCCAATTTGGCTATAGTTCATGATCATCCTCATGGCCCACTTCCTTTCAATGAGCAAAATATATTGTCCCCTTCTATATTTTCATGTGAAACTCCAAATCTAAACAAAAATGGGCCAAATTTAGATAAGAATTATAATAGAAATTAGGAGGTATTTTTTCCGCGTGATGTCAAATTATGATATTGCTACTTCGAGTTCCAGCGAGTGTAGTTTTAGAGTCAAGCTCATTACGGCCCATGTTTCATGAGTAGTAGTTCAACAGAACCCATCTCCTTGATATCGAGATAGTCCATAGCACTCATTGCATCTAGGTGATGCTCACGGAGAGTGAAACACTGAGTGAGTCCGGGGTCACCCTGTCGATGCTGCTCCGACTCAAAGTGGCCAACCCCAAAGAGTTCTCCAAGGTTAAGCCCACGGCAGGTGTTACCATTGCAACTCCAAGGGCTTGGCCTTGGGAGGAAAACTCTTGAATAGCGTGCTTGGTGGAAGCAGGATGGAAGTGACTCCGAAGGAGCAGACCGATGCCTGTGAGCTCCACCAAATGCAATAGTCACTAAGTAATTTCATTAATGTGAAGATGAGTTCTGTTGAGCTCATGAAAACATGGGTCAACTCGGATGACTAAAGCTACAGTTAATCTGATATATCTATAACAGAACATATAATGTTAGCTCAAAATAAATCTCTTTGATGTATTTTGGATCCAAAGCACCTTAAGTGGTGGTCATGTTCTTTTGTGGATTTTTTTCCATATATTTTGATCTCCCTTATGCAGGTGTAGTGGTTTGTTTGTTTGTTTTTCCTCCTAGTGTTCCTTGTTGATCTTTGTTGTTATTGCTTCTTTTCACTCTTTATTAAAGGCTTGACCCCTCTAGTTCATAGCTCCAGTCAAAATAATTTACCATAATAAAATAATATTGGAGTATTGTAAATTCTATATCAGTAGTTGTGACACCCCTCTGATTTGTTATGTTTTCTTTGACAGCTCAAATACTTTGTTAGACCTTATTTTCTATTATTGTTATTCTATCATTGACAGTGGAGCGATGATAGACTATATGGATGTGATGATACATTATATGCATGGTGATTATATTTGACATGCTTTATGTTTGCATAGATGCTTAGTTGTGATGACATTGCTATATATGCTCATTGTAGTCTAATTTATATATTATCTTGTTAGTTGATGTGACATTGTATTGGTGAATAGGACGGTATTGCATCACTCATTTGTGAGTGCCCTATGATTTCCACGATTCTCTCTTCACAGTGTGTATGAATTATTATCTGGATACATGTACGACATTTGCTTTGTTTGTAGGTTTGTAGGTACCGGACAACAACTTCACCTGGTTTCACAGGTTTGAGCGTGTCCACTACTCAACAGTAATGTTGATTGGGAGATAGTAACTGGTTAACCTTGTTAAACCTTTACCCTAGCTTAGTATATCATCAGTCTGTGTTTTGGTCATGTTCTTTATCCATGTTGGTCTTGGTATTTTATTTATCATGGAAGTTTAAATTGTAAGGATTAAATTATATTTTGTGATTAATTATTTAATTAATATGAAGATCTTAGTATAAATTAATTAATTAATTTAATTTAAGTTATTATAAAGTAATTTTAATTATTAGATTAAATGTGGATTTAATTAAATAAGTGATATAAATGTGATTTGGATTAAATAAATTGTTTTTAATTTTAAATGCATATATTAGGAAAAGATCTCAGAAATATCTTGGTTGTTGAAGAAAAGATATTTGTTGTGTTAACTGGAAGTTAGAAGGGTTTGTTTTCTAATTGTCTTAAAATTGATTTTTGGAGAGATTGATTGAAATTTGTGAGAAAAGAGGAAGTTGGGTTCACAAGAAAAAAGAGAGAGGTTTTTGGAAATGGAAGAATTGTTTTGTGGTTTGAAGAAATTGTAAATCTTAGAAGCTCTCTGATAATTCTAGGAATCTAGTTTGTTATATTCTTGGTTGTCGATTATTTTTGTTCTCTGGGAAGTGGCAATTCTTCTAGAGGAAGCTTTGACAGCTCTAGCAAATTGAAGATTAAGGGGAAGCTTGACATCAATCTCTGAATTGTTTGATCTTCTGGAATAGGTTCTTTATTACTTTGTTAATTTTAATTTGAAAGAGATAAGTTAAATTATCATTGTATAGCAAATTGGAAAAGTTTAGAAGAGGATTTTTCTCATTTTAGAAGCTTTTTTTTTTTAAAGAAATTGGTGTGATTGCTACAGCCTCTGTAGAAAAGTAATTTAGATCCTATATGTAAATTGATTATTTGAAATAGATTGATACAAAAGGAAATTCTAATGGAATTATCGAACCGCTGTGAAAATGGAATTGAAGTTGTAGAAATTGTTATGCTCTATTTCAAAATTATTCAATATTCCTCTATAGAAAATATTTGATGTGTTAGGAAACCTCTGTAAAATATTTTTACATTATTTCTATAGAAAATTTATGAGGGAATTTCCATAAATTTTTTGTAGAAAATTCCCTGAATAACATTGTATATATATTCTCTAGAATTTATGTATGAAAATTAAATGTCCTTCTGGAGCATTTTATTGTGAATTATGTATATACATATTTATATATGTATACATTTATATTTTAAATATATATGTATACATATACAAATAAATATGTATTTAAATTATTTGGGGGATACTATAAATTTCTTGTAGAAATTTTATTGAAAATAACTGTGAAATCGTCGTACCCAATTTATTAAAAATCGTAGGGTTTTCATTTTAAAAAATATATTAAATTTTGGGGAGGTTGGGGCTTACCCCATAGCCGCCCCATAGGGAGCGATTGTGGAGGTAGTGTCATTGCCTTCCCACAGCCATTTAAATGGCTATCCTATTTTGTCTGTCGTGTGAGTTATGTGATTTGGATTTTAATTTTGTCTTTGTTTTAATATATAAATATATATATATATTATTTAATATATATATTATTTATAATATATATTTTATATAATATGTATATATATATTTATATATTTTTGGAAATTGTATTTTATTTTTAAATAATAAATAAACATATTTTTATATATATTTATTTAAGATGTTTAATTCGTTAGGTAATTATTTTTAAATGATTTTTGGAAAAGAGTGATTTGAATTTTTATAATTGAATAACATAGATATATAATTATTTAAATAATTTTATTTAGGTGCATGCAAGTACGAGTAGTTAAATTGAAATGATTAATTATTTTAATTGTGAAATTGAGTTAGATATTATGTGTGGTTGTGAAACTATAGTTAAACTTTTAATATAATTTTGTTGTTGATTATTAATTGGAATTGTGTTTTGAATAATGTACTTTAGTGCGAGATATTGATCTATTGGATTTAGGAAATCCAAATAGTAGTGCTTTTAACTACATGAGATTGTTTATTTTAATTTCTAATATTTATGTAATTGGGTATTGTGGGGGATATTTGTTGTAGAGAAAATATAAGTCTTCCAAATTGTAATTGTGAAAGGGTTGTCATTTCTGTTATTCTCCCTTGTGATTTCCTTGGGTAGTGCATGTAGTTGGATTCAGTATTGGACATTCGTAGGGATGTGTTATCTCTTGTGTTATGTTATTATCAATTTGTGCACCATCTACTCTTGGGTTGTAGAATGAGCTATTGTGTTGTTGATAGGGGAGTCACTTTCAACGGGGGCCAGGGCACAAAGTGGTCCTAGGACAACTCATGTGAGAGTCAGTGTAATCAGTGGAAATTAAATAACCTAAATTAGGGGAATGGGTAGTTAACACTTTTAACTTGATAATTAGCCTCTCTCATTGGCTCAAGGGCTTGTGTTAGACTTGAGATGAGTCGAGAAGGCCTAGAATGGCAAGATCGTTATCTTGTCTTCTTGAAAGATAATCGATTCCACATTGGTGTTCATGTGGGGCCGGAGTTCATAAGAGGTTACCAGGATAACCCAAGATGGGGGTTGGGACCTAGGAATATCTCCTTAGGATAACCAATGCAACCTTTGTGATGACACTCCTCCTATGATAACAGTCAGTTTGTGTTGTACAGTGGTTGTTCTTGATTCAGTGATTCTGGAAGCAATGTAACCCTATGTTTTGTATTTACTGGAACAGTGTGGTTTTGTAATTTTCTTGTGTCTAGAGGTAGTAGGTTAGTCTTGGTTACCTATTACTATCTCCTAGCATGGTGGTTGGTCCTATGGGTACCACATGGCTGGGTGGCATGCACCTTACACTGTTGGGTTTTCTCTTCTAGTTCGAGGAGCTCATGTGTTTCTATATATTTGTACTTCTCTTATATTCATTGTAATAGTGGGGACACTTTGTACTATATTCCTTATTTGTAAGCAATGAGGATTCCTTGAGTTGCAATTGTAACATTATGTATTATCTATTCATCGTTGAATTAAATGGTATATATTGTTAAGTGGTGTTGTATCTATGGAAATATGTTCATTACATTTTCATGTTTAATTATTATGCAATGGGTTAAGGCTTTGTTGTATGTTGTTATCATGAGTTAATTTCATATGCTATGTTTTAGAATAACTTGGTAAGTTTTTTGAAATTCACATGTTGACGCGTTGCGTGCCCTAGAGGATGTATGTGTTAGAGTAGTTTACTTCACTCATCATTGTTACTCTTTTTAAGGAAAAAAATTAGTTACGCTTCCGCAATGTTGCATCCTCCTCTAGGTTGCGGGACGGGGTTTTGCAGTAGTTTTTAAATTAATGAATACATTGTATTATGTTAAATAATTAATATATTTATAATGATAATTTAAATAATTTAATAAATATATTTATTATTCTTTAATGGTAGAGATTATATATTAATCAATTTAAATAGATTTAAAGTCAATATGTCAATTTCATATCATTATATTATTTTCCTCTAAAATTTTAAAAATATTTTCTAGCAAAAATATTTTAAAATTTATACATACAACTTTTTTTAACCTATTATTGACCTATATTAAATGAAAAGACAATTTTGTATAGATATATTATTTTTTATTTAATTTTAATTCACTATTTTAAAAGACCGAATTGTATATTATTATTATTCAACTACTAAACATATATAGTTATAGAATTTTCCACCATATCATATACTTTTTAAATGACCTTCAAAACTATCATCACTTTCACCATACTCTATTTCTCTTGCATGGTGATGTTTCAAATTAATATGAAATTTATTTATAGAATCTAAGAAGTTGTCTTGTGTAAAAAAATAAATGTTGTTATTATTTTCCATTATATTTAATAAATAAAAAAATTGTGTTAATATATGCATACATCTTATTCAAATGTTAATTCTAGATTAAAATTATAACTCTATTATATTCCTTATAATCAATTAAAATAATTTTGAAAATTAATTAAAAGATATATTTGTATTTAGTGGTGGTACTCATTGTTAATTATTTCAAACCTCTAGATATGCCTCACATAAGTAATGGAATGAATGCCAAATTATTATTTATTTGGTTCTATAGTTTCTTGATTTCACTTTTATATTTATAGAGGTTTTCAATACTAAGCCTGAAGAACAAAACCTTCAACCTTCACATGATATCCTCTAACTCAAGTATCAAGTTTAGGTACTTCTCATCCCACGTAGGAATATTTTAGCATGTAAATTTATATTATGAATTTACTACACTAGCATCAAAAATTGACATCCTTGAAAATTTCACACTATGTTTTTCTCCTAATTTATTGACTCTAATTGGAACCCCTAATTTCTTAAATTATGCATTATGAGGCCTATTTTTATCATTTTCTAACAGATTGCTAGCAGATAACAAATGCATTCATCTAATAATTTTCCCTTGACACCTTATTTTCTAGAAAATAGGGCAAGGATGGAGATGTCGTATGGCACTAGCATCCCCCTATTCTATTTCCCTCCAAATTTGAACATATTAGTGTCGATATTTTAAAATTGAAATTCAAGTTGTAAAGGTCAATTATCAAGATCTAATTTTTAGGAAATTAGCATAATTGCATATAAATATCTTGTTATTGCATCATTTGATTTTCTAGCAAGGAGAATTTATGATCAAGCAATTATCAAGAGCATTATCAAGAAAGTAAAGAGCAATCATTAGAGAAGTTATTGTAGAAATTCAAGATCCAAGCATCATGTCAAATCCTATGTGAGTTCATGTATGTTCATGTTATCATTGTTTATGAAGGCTAACCCTTATTGTAGGTCTCCAAGCAATTCAAGCATTCAAGCAAGCAAGCAATCAAGATGCAATACCTTGAAGTAATGTGCATGGATTTAGTCCTTCAAGGGAGCAACTAAAGGGCAGTGAGTTACAAAACTTTGTTGATTCATCATTCCTTCCTATCAATTATCATTTTATCATTGACATTGCCATTGTGGAAGTGGAAATACTAACATAGGGTTTGGCTAAGGCAAGCCTATAAATGGCGCAACCTTTCCTCTCTCTTTGAATATTCAGGTTTCAAGTTTGGAGAGGATTGAAAGAAGTTTAAATATTATTTATCCATTGTTTCATTCAAAACCCTACACCTTTTCAACTCACAAAAACTCACCTACAAAATTATCTAACAATGATCCAACAAGTTTGCAAGCGGGAATCGGGAACTCAGAATCTGACATCAAAGGACTACAAAAAAAGATCCAAAATAGCTCTACAAGGCTAGAGATGTCCTTGGGTGACTGTGTCATTTTATAGTGACTGAATTCAAATTTATATGAAATGTACATAGAACTTTTTCCTTCTCAAATCTTCTTGGTAATCTTTGTTATAGTTTTTTAATTGTTGGAATCTTGCATTTTTCATATTAGGGCACATAGTCTAATTAGGTTAATCAAGAAAAATCAATTCCAACCCATTATAAGTGTAAAAAAGATGCAGATCTAGTTCTAATTGCTTACCTTCATGCTTGAAAGTCAACCTAATCACCTTATTGATCTCAATCTCAATGAAACCTAAGAAAAAGGACAATTTGACCCTAGGTTATATACATTAAACTTAGGGTCTCCCTTTTCTATGTTTCAACTACTCAATTAAACTTTTTTCAAAATCAAATGAACTATTATTTTCCCTACAAATATATTATAAACTACTTAATAGTGTATTCTAAGTTTGAATCGACACATAGTTTTTCATGATTTATAATGTATTCCCTTGACTTCATTAAATATTCAAAATTAACAAGTGATATGAAGCTAAACTAGATTTTAGTTCTCAAGGGGTTTCAAATTAATACTTGTAGGAAAAATTTGAAGTGTATCATAAAAATAGAGTTTAGCTATTAAAAATAATTGCAAATATTTCTACTTTCAAATATTTTGTAATGGCAAATAGTCACTACATAACATGCTTTTATTATAATAGTTGTATTGTTGTGAAAATATGTAAATAAAATCATTTTCACCATTATAAATTATGAATAATGTAATATAAACAATCCCTTCTAGAGGATTGATGTAGGAGACATAAAAAAATATAGTATAGGAGATTATATTTGTAACAAATGTAGCCTAATATAGATCTGTTGGAAATAGGATGCCATTTAATTGCAAATCCTAAACATTAATTATTTCATGTATCTCCTAGATTCTTGGAATGTGTTCAACAACACTAAGATTAGGATGAGATTAATTATTTGGATGAAATAAATCATGAAATTGACATTTGTAGTTATTCCTAAATAATAGGAGCATGTGGGTGCACACATGGTAAGGTGACACTCACCTTGTGTTTAGTTAACTATACGGAGTAATAGTTAACACTTTTGAATGCATGTAAAGATCCTAGGAGTTAGGATTTGATGTTTGCATGCTTGAAGTTTAGTTCAGTTCAGTTTAGATCAGTTTAGTTCAGTTTAGTTTACTTCAGTTTAGAATCAGTTTAGTTCAATTCAGTTCAGTTCAGTTCAGTTCAGTTATGGTTCAATTGTCTTTAGTTAGTTTCAGTTGTATGTTAGTTAACTTGGAATGCATGGCTAATAACATTGAGTTGTATGACAGATAACGGGGACTACCTCCAGTTAACAAGGGATGACCATTCTTTGGGAATTGTGTTGAGTAAATGTTTTAGTTAACAATAAATCACTTGGAGCTAACTTGGGCCCCTAAGATTCTTTCTTGGAATTAACTCCAATGCATGATAAGATATTTTTGAAGGCTCTGTTAAGTGGGACCCTCTTTTGGGTTCCGTCTTTGAGGAAGAACTTTGTAATTATCACCAAAGTGAAGGATGAGTTGTAGCTTTAGTTTGGGAAACCGAAATGGGTAAAGCACATGTTCTAAGCTTTGGTCTTCATGGTAGAATTCAACTTGAAGCAATATGGCATACATTTTCTAAGTCTTGAGCTTGTGCATTGTAATTATCACCATTTGGAGATTACAAGGTTGCATATTGTCTCTATATATCATTCAAGTTGAAGAGAGTTTTCATAATTGTTATTGCAAGTGTGAAGAAGATTGGTAAAGATAGAAGAAGCATTCTCAAGCAAGAATTGGAGCTATTGTAATTCAGAGATTGAATAATAGAATAATTCTTGGTGGAGTTTTTTCCTGAAAGGGTTTCTCCATGTTATATCTTGTGTGATCTTTCTAATATCCTATCTAGTTCTTCTATCAACTTCTCTCTTCATTCTACAATAGTAAAATGAATTAATCAAGATAATCACCCATAAAGAATATATGTAACAAAGAAAGAGCTTACTTAGATTAGCAATATTAAAGTTTTATAGAGTATTAAGCTAAGAAAACACCTCATTTTTCAACAAGATCTAGGCCACATGATACATTCATTTTGTAACACCCCTCCAATTTTCTATGTTTTCTCTGAAAGTTCGAATACAATGATAGACCATATTTTATGTCATTGTTATTCTATCGCTGACAATGGAGCAATGATAGATCTATATTAATGAGATGATACACTATATTGATGGTTTATGACATGCTTTATGTTACTTTTTAAGTGATTATTTGAGTAATTGATATATATGCTCATCTATATTTTAATTGATGTTGTAGTTCATCAGTTTATTATGATACTATATTGGTGAAGGGAACAGGATTGCATCACTCGCATGCGAGTGCCTTGCAATTCTGTGATTCGCTCTTCACGGTGTGTATGATTTATCATTTGGATACATGTACGACATATGCTTTGTTTGTAGGTTTATAGGTATGGGACAACAAATTCACTTGGATTCATAGGTCTGAGCATGTCCACTACCCAACAGTAGTGTTGATTGGGAGATAGTAATGGGTTACCTAGGAAAACCTTTACCCTAGTACAATGTGTCGTCATTCCATGTATTGGTCGTATTCTTTATCCACATTTTCCTTGTTATTTTATTTATTGTATAAGGCTTATTAGTGAGAATTAATTTATAAATGTTATGATTGGTTATTTAATTAATCTGGATTATTGATGTTGAGGCTTTATAATTGATAAATTAATTAATTTAATTTATGTTATAAAGTGATTTTATTATTAGATTAAATTTGATTTGAAATAAATAAGTTATTTAAATTTCAAATACATAATATTTGTAAAAGATCTTTGGAAATATCTGTGGTTGTTGTAGAAAATATATTTGTTTTGTAACTAGAAGTTAGAAGATATTTACTATGGTAGTTTGAAAATTGATTCCCGGAGAGAATTATTGGGATTGATGAAAAGAGGTTATTTCATGGAAGGAAGGGGTTATTTTGGAGTTGTTGAATTTGTTTTGGGTTGTTAAAATTTTGGAAATAGAAGCTCTCAAAAATTTTGGGGATCTACTTTTGTTGCATTCTTTTTTGGTTCTGGATTATTTTTCAGTTCTCTGGAAAATGGTAAATCTGGGAAGAGGCTTTGGCAAAGATGGAAATTAAAGGGAAAGTTCTGCATCAAATTTCAAATTGGAAAATCTTCTAGAACAGGTTCCTTATTGCTTTTGTAAATTTAATTTGAAAAGGTTATTTAAATTAATATTGTTTTGCAAATTGGAAAGGTTTCTTGTAGAAGAGGATTTCATTATTTGTAGAAGCTTTTGTTTTTAAAAGATTGCCGAGAATATTTATAGCCTTTGTAGAAAATATATTTTAGATCCTCTGTAATCAATTTTTAGAAATGGATTAACCCTGAAGGAAATTATTGTTAAATTTTAGAACCTCTATTGAAATTAAATTGAACTATAGAAAACTTCTTTCTGTAAAATTGTAAATATATTCTATAGAATTTTTGTATGAAAATTAAATGCCCTTCTGAAGCATGTTATTGTGAATTTTGTATATACATATTTATATATCTATACATATATATATTTTAAATATATATACATATACAAATATATATATATATATATATAAATATATATGTAAATTGTTTGATTGAAATGTGTTCTGGATTTTTTTTTTTTTGAAATAAAACCCTAATAAAAAAATGGTATGGCGATTTCTAGAAATCATAGTTTTTATAAAAAAAATTACAATTATTTTTATTGTATACAGTGGGGAGGCATGGCTACCCATAGCCACATCCCATATGGGAGGGTGGTAGTGGTGGCAGCCATCGCTGCCCCCACTGAGGGCCGCACTCATGACTAGGGTCGGCACTGTATGCAAGCAGCAACAGCTATGCCGTTCGCCATATTCCACCTACATTTCTTTGGTTGCAATTTATATTTTGTTTTATATATATATAATTATGTTTTATTTTCTTTTGGTTTTATATATATAATTAATATATATTATATATGTAATGTATATATATATATATATTTGTATATAGTTATTTAAAATGAATATTGGAAAAGAATAATTGGATTATGTAATTAGATAATATATATATATTTATTTTAAAAGGATATTTTTTTAGATGGATTTTATTGTTCTAGATGCATGCAAGCACAATAGTTATCCTTGAATGATAGATTAATTTAATTGTGGAAATTGAGTTAATTAGTTTGAGTAGTTGTGAAACTGAAAGTTAATCATTTAGTTTAATTCCTAGTTGTTTTGTAATTGGAATTATGTTTAAATGATGTATTTTAAATATGAGTTATTGATTTATTTAGATTTAGGAAATCCTAATGGTAGTTTATTTAATTACTTGAGTGACTTATTTTAATTGTGTATTTTTTTGTAATTGTGTATTGAGGGGATATTTGCTATTGTGAAAATGTAAGTCTTCCAGAGATTGTAAATTGTGAAAGGGTTATTGTGTCTTTTGTTCACCCTTTGAGATTTCCTTGGGTAATGCACGTAGTTGGGATTTAGTATTTACAATCTGTAGGGATGTGTCACCTCTTGAGTTATGGTGGTTATTTGTTATCAGTTTTAGTGCACTATCTACCCTTGGGTTGTGGAATAAGTATATTGTGTTGTCAATAGGGGAGTGACTTTCAATGGGGGCCAGCACACAAAGTGGTGCCAGGACAACTCGTATAAGAGTCACTTTAAGATCAGTGGAAATTAAATAACCTATATTAGGGGAAAGGGTAGCTTAATACATTTAACTTGATAATTTAGCCTCGCTCATTGGCTCAAGGGCTTGTATTAGACTTGAGATGAGTCAAGAAGACCTAGAATGGCAAGATCATTATCTTGTTTTCTCGAAAGATAATCGATTCCTCACTAGTATGCATGTAGGGCTAGAGTTTGTGAGAGGTTACTAGGATAACCTAGGATGAGGGTCGGGACCTAGAAAGATATCCTAAGGATAACCAATCAAAACTTTGTGATGACACTCCTCCTATTATAGTAGTCAGTTTGTATGGTACAGTGGATGTACTTGATTCAGTGGTTCTGAAAGCAATGTAACCTTATGTTATGTGTTTACTGGTAAAGTGTTGTTTTGTATGTTGTCTGTGTCTAGAGGTAGTAGGTTTGTCTTGGTTTCCTTTTACTATCTCCTAGCATGGGAGTTGGGCCTACAGGTACCACATGGCTGGGTGGATAGTGCACCTTACACTGTTGGGCTTTCTCTGCTTGTTTGTGATGGCACAATCTTCCAGTTCGAAGAGCTTGTGTGTATCTATGGATATGTTACTTCTCTTACGTTCATTGTATCAATTGGACACTATGTATTTATACTCCCCATTTGTATTTGAGGAGGATCCATGTATATTGTAATTCTAACATTATTTATGTTCTATCTCATCTTGGAGATGAGCTTTGTAATGGTATATTGACTTAATGTAATCTTTGAGAGAATTTCATTATTGTGCTTTGTATATTATGCAATGGGTTAATGCCTTCATGTATATTGTTTGTTGTGAGGTAATTTCATATGTTATGGATGGTTTAATTTTGTAAGTTGGGATTCACATGTAGACGCATTGTGTGGCCTAGAGGATGGTTGTGTTTAGAGTAGATTACTTTAATTGTTATTATTGTTGTTTTGAAGAAAAAAAAAATTATGCTTTTGTATTGTTGCAACGTCCTTTAGGTTACGTGGTGGTGTTTTACACATTTCTAGTTGAGTAACTCTATTACGTCTACTTAATCTTTTTTATGTATAAAAATCTTAAATTTATATCTCACAATTGTTATTTCATCCCAATGATTGGTTGTTAAAATTAATTACGCTTTTATCTTTTATGTAATACTCTATTGTACAAATTTGAATATTTCATGATCAAATAGGTAAGTAATGGCTATTTGGGATTAAGTGACCTACATATAATTTTTAATATTGCATCAGAAAAGGGTCTAAGATAAAATTTTATAATATTATGAAGCCCATATTATTAGTCCTCATTTTAATGATTATGTTTCATTGTCTCAAATAATTAAAGATAGATGCTATAAGGATTGGTGGTGAGTCAAGATACTCATTAATTTTATCAAACCTATACTAATAGGATTCATCCTAATAAAATGTGCTCTTCTTAAGTAAGATTAATTATGGTTTGCATCTATCTACCAATGGTTCTATGAAGCTTTGGATAGCCTAAATTTTCCCTCTGAGATTATGTAACTATCTGACATTATTTGCAAGTGGTATGTTTTATAATGGCTGCATTAGTGAGATATACTTCTTCTTTTTTTTAAGAAATAGTGAGACCTCAAATTTTTCCCAATCTTGGGATAAAGACACATTTTTTTATATTTATTCACACTCTATACTCCATCAAGTAGTCAAAGATATTCTCAAGGACTTTTTGGTTCCCCTCTATTTTTGGATTTACTTATTAAATCATCCGCATAATCTTCTATTATGCCATGAATAATCTTGTAAAATATTAAAATTATTTACTATTGATATGTTTCCCCTACATTTTTCAAACCAAATGATATTACCTGATAAGAATTTGTGCCCCAAGGAACAACGAAACTGATTTTATACTAATCTTTGGAGGCACTAGAATCTAATTGTATCCATATAAATTTTCCATGAGGAAGAGCATCTCATGTCCTAATATAAGGATGACTATGACACCATTGTTTGGTAGTGTAAATTCATCCTTAGGATATTCTTTGTTTAGGTCTTTAAAATTAACTTACAAATTCATATTTCCTTGGGATTTTTTTAGTAATGGGAATATATTGGAGATATATTCTTCATAATTAATGGGTGTATGAATCTAACCTAAAATAAAATTTATACCTCTTCCTTACACAATAAGGTGATTTAAGTGTGCATCTTATATATTTAATGTTTCTCTAGTTTTTCCTTAGGGTGTGCCACAAAATGGTGGATAGCAAGAGAGGGTTCTAAGCCTAACATATTTAGATATGACCAATTGAAAATGTCTATAGAGTTATTTTGAAGAGTAGTGATGCTTCCCTATTCATCTAAAGTTAGACTTATTATAATGTAGGTAATGCAATCAATATTTGTACCTAAATTGACTTCTTATTCTTCCTCAACTAAAACTAATAACATATCCTTCTACTATAGAGATACTAGGGGAAGACCAAGCTCCTCATATATCAACACCTTAGATAGGTTTTCATTAATATAGACATAATTTTTTCTTTCTTTTTCTATGTTCAATAATGCCTTAGGAAGGTTTCCACTATGATACTTTTTTTCTCCTTTTTTACTTTGATGACTAAGGAACTTAGCTTTTCCTATAAAGTAATCCACTACATCCAAGTTTAAATCAAATCCATTCCTAGGATCACCAATTAGTATGTCATTATGGGACTATGGAGTCCTATAAATTTAACTATGGATTCATCATTTTTTAAAATGTTTAGAGACACAAAGTTTGTTTGTACCAAGACATAAGTTGAAGGAAGACAAGAGGTTAAGTCAATGATACAAATGAATGTTGCAGAAAAGTTCAAAGAAATTTTTGATGGATTAATCAATCGTCCATTCTTTGATGTGCTAAAAAATAAGAGAATGTTCTTCAATAGTTTAGATGCATTAGTTATATACTAGGATTCCTCACCAAGTGTCATGTATCCTAGTACAAATTTTTTATGATAAAATTTGATGATAATTAGTTCAATTATTCCCTACTCATGTAGTCTTAGGACATCACTTTTGTATCCCATATTCTTACACATATAAAGATCCTCTAGATAGGTTTCTTGAAGAAATCATGGTGGATATTCCTCATCCTTATAGCGCTAGGAAGTAATATCACCCTCAATTTTTTTGTCTCCTAAGAGCCCATTCTCAACAAATATCATGGAAACATATTATAAATATTATCTATTCTATTGACTTCATGCTACAGTTTCTTATGAAAGCATGGATAAAGGTGGATCATGCCTACACATAATACATTTTGAGTCTTGTATTCCCAAGATCCTTTGTTAATAATCTTGACTTGGATTTTTCTAGTATGATCAAATGATAATGAGGATAGCAAGGAGGTAATATTGAAACATTATGAATATGGTAATAAGGGAATGAGTGGAAATATTATTTCTATAGCAACAACCTAATAGATGACATGCCTATTCCAATATTTTATAGTACTAAAAGGGATGAGGATTGGTAAAAAATATGATTTTTGTGCCTTTGTGGGGCAACTTAAATTATTGGTGATAAGTAGAAGATATGACTTTCCTAGTTTGAATCCATAGGCCTTTGAGTTGGGTATCATAAGGTAGGTCAAGACTAATAACATAGCACATTATTTATAGTAGCATGGGACTGTTCTAAACTGGGAGAAAAACAATACACTCATACTCTTGTTTTGCATCACTAGATGCTCTAATTTCTATTTCTTACATCCAAATACATCTTTATAATATCCTAATTATTTTACCAATTTATACATATAAATATTTAATCTACATATTTTATGAATTAGGACTCATTTTACTTTGTGCTTATTGATAGTTGCTTTAATGTGAAGTACTTTTTTATGAGATGGCTCAACGGGAGAATATTGTATTGGCTAAAATTACTTCAAAAGGAATTGGTCAAGGTGGATATCATAGGAGACTCATGACTTCTATAGGTCATGTTTCAATATCTACTTATGAATAATAGATGTTTTAAGAATCTCTAGGATGAATATATCTAAGCTATATTCTTCCAAATTTGTTATAGAAAACTGCATTAGATGAAATGTTGGGATGATGAGGAGGCCCCTTGGATGGTATCCCAACCATGCCTAGTTGTCACAATACAATTTGAGGATTTGATATTAATTGTGACAACTCATGTGGTAGCTTCCTTAATTCTGATCCACAATAGATTTTTATTAGCAGGGTGATTTATTAGTGTAAAATTACAATAGATCTAGGAAGATAAATGATCATCACACAGAAAACAAAAATTGCATTTTAGACCACATTCTCATTTATTATTGAATGAATACAATGAAGGATTGAATATCCTTATGTAGACTCAAATGAACTCAACATGAGATCCTTGAATGGTGGAGTTTTGACTAAAAGAGGAGTGAGATAACAAAATGCATGAATCAGTTAAGTGACTTTATCTTGTGGGCAACACAAAGAATAAAGCATATGATTGATTGAAATTCATAATTAATAAAATAACATTGGGAATCAGAACTAGATGACCATTTCCTAAGTTTGCAATAAGCACTAGAGTAAATTACTTATGATTAATTTACTCCAACATCCCCCTAAATGAAAACTTAGGAGAAGCAAAAACTTATGAAGGAAAAAAATGCAAGTACAATAGATGCCCCCCCATAAGAGAGAGAAAATGAAGATATGAATCCCCCCCATAATGAAAGAGCTCCCATGCCAATGATGAACGCTTGATGATAGAATATGATCCACTGCCTACAAACAACATTTCTCCCCTTAGGAAGAAATATATCCACTAGTGATTGGAGAAGCCAATCCAAAGAGATGGTTGATTTTGGAATCCAAATCCAAATAATGTGTGCCTTTGAAAATTGCTCACATGATGCCAATCCAAGATACTATGAAGACTGATAGAGAACAAGCTGCAAAGGTGATGGAGATGGTGGGACAACAACAGTGATGTGGCTGTCAATGATGTGGTTGTCAACAAAGAGGAAAGAAGAAAATCTAGGTGGAGAAACTCTTAACAAATTATTCAAACTAAAGAAGAAAGCTGCAATTGTTGAAGAACTGTAGAGATGCCCTCCATTAGGGATGATGCCATTGTTTATCTAATGCTCAATATTGTCTCGCTAGAAAAGAACTATGGAAGCACACAAGGATGCGACTCAAGAAGCTCATGTAGTTAGGAACTTAAAACAAAAGAACACTTTTGGCTACCGATTGAAGGAGTAGTGCGAAGCTTGATAGTTAATTAGCAAATTTTAATATTCTAAGTTCATTTATTCAAAAGTGAAATGAAAGAAATCTATACTAGATGCTAAAAGAAATAAGCATACATCTAGAAACAAAGGTTTACATCTGCCTCCATTTTGATGATAGTCTTCACATAAATCTGCCTGCAAAATTCAAACGGTACCCTCTAGTTTGAATGTAGCCTCTAGCGTTGGTATTATAGCCTCAAAATCAAACAACAATGGAGTTAAAAATACAATAAATTTGTTGACTGGAAGATTTTTCGCTCCCCTTTCAGGCTCCAATGCAGATCTCAAACACCTCTTTCCCACACCTTTCCCAATCTCGAGTCGACCTCCCTCTTAATGTGTCGGTCTGGGAGAATGGTGCGTCGGCCTGGAGAGTGGATGTGTCGGTCCCTTGAAAAGATGGGCAACTACCTTTGCAGAAAAATCGCGCCCTTTGCAGCTTTAAAATGGTGTGGCCTTTGGATGCTCCGTTGGAAGATAAATCACGTGGGTCAGGATGAAAGTGCCTGCAGATTGCATAAAGTCGATCTCTTTCTTCAAATCACGGATTCTTCAATGGGTGATGGGGGTTTTCGGTAACTTGCTGTGGCCTCCACTAAACAGATCTTGCCTATTCCACACAGAACGTGCCTCTTTGAATAGAGAAATGCCCTCTTCAATAGAAGTCGATCTTTGAATAGGCCTCCCAAATTGAAATTCGTGCCTCAGCAACAACTGGGATTAATGTCACACCACAAATTCAAAAGCCAACAGGTGGGGTTGATTCCTTTCTGCTGTGAGTGGACAGGTTAACTCCAAGCGACGCTTTAGAAACGTCTAACCATCTTCCTGTATTGAAAGCACACAGCAACAGGAAAAATAAACTAAATACTACAAATTCGTTCGATCTATGGCTTGCACTATATCCACCTAAAGCTCTGATACCATGTAAAATTACAAACAAATCTAAGAAGATAAATGATCAGCACACAGAAAACAGAATTTGCATTTTAGACCTCATTCTCGTTGATTATTAAATGAATACAATGAAGGATTGGATATCCTTATGGAGACTCAAATGAACTCAACATGAGATCCTTGAATGAT